>DWIY01000595.1:0-12459 GCA_018248615.1 Erynnis brizo brizo
TTTAGAAATCAATAAACTAAATATTGCATAAATTAAATATTATAATTGCATAAGTTGATAAAAAATGCTATGCAATTGCTTTACCGCGGCAGTCCCCGAGTGACACACGTATTTTTTTTTTAAACATTTTCATTGCTACGCGTCGATTTCTTGTGATGAGACACCGCGCAACTCTAAGGCAATGTTATAATTGCGGACAAGACTTTTTAAAGAATTTATCAGTTAAGTATAAAATATTATATAAAGTTATCTTAACGATAAAAACCGAACATTTCAATTTTGCCCAACAGAAAAATTAAATTTGAATAATACACAACATTTTTATTTAATTTTTTACTTGATACTTTAATGATAAAGAAACAGTGAAAAACATTGAAACGTTATAGGTACGGTCAAAGTATTCGGTATACAATAAAAAGTATTCATAATAACATTTCTTTATCACGAGACGATCTGATCAGAGTCGAAGTGGGCCCAGATCTTAAATACGTTTGGAATGTCTTTATTAACTGTCAACGAATCAAGAGATGCTCGGGAGTTGTTTAATACCCTATCAGACAAACGTAATTAGTTTTGTAAATATAATGCCTCAGAGAAATTGAAACGTACCAGCTACCTGATGAAGTGACTTGCTTTATTAACTTATGATTTCATTGTACATAGTACCTACATACATGTGAGTTATAAGCAACCAATAATACACGGCTATTGATCATATTAAATGATAAAATTTCGTACACTCGACGTAGCATATTGTTTTGGATGGATTAATCGAAAGAGACTTAGATCGAGAGAGTTCGAAGTTCGTTCAAAGAACTTGTACCTACTCGTAGCTCTATCGAACACTATAACACATTAAGTTAATAAATAAAATTTAATTCCTCTTTATAATAAACCTTAAAGTTCTTCGTATCCGGGAAAATCTATAATTAAATTTAATAATCATATTTAGATTTTAGTACGTCTTAGATTCAGGTAAAAAAAAACAATTTTGTTTTTACCCTAAGGACAGGTAACATTAAGAGAACATCTTGCTCCATCTGAACATGAAATAATTGTGAGGCAAAATTACAGTCGCTAAACTTTTCCACCCCAAGCATTTTTTATTTAATTTTTATTTTTACGACATCCTTAAACGCGGCTTTGCTTTCACTTTTTATTGTTACTGTCTATGTACCCTAATTTTTGGCTTCAATTAAACTTTTGTTTTGCTATTTTATTAAAACATTATTTTTAATGATGCTAAGTCCACGGTGAACCAAGCTAAAATCGTGACTTTTGTTTTAATATTTTTACGAGTAGTGTCCATATAATTTAAATTAAATTAGACAATACTGGTGATGAAATCAATAACAAAGTTGTCTCTTCTTCCTCAGGTACTTCTCAAGGTGAATAGGTGTTATGTCTAGTCAAGGAAAGATTTCACCTAGCTTCAACCGGAACTCTTTTAGTAAAATAGAACAACGCTTTTTATAACCGAAATCATTTATCATGTTTGTACCGAACCCAAGACAAACTGCTACTGCGTTTGAGTTTACCGTAGATAAGATTACGTGCGTTTGTTTTACCTTGTCTACCGATTCGTGAGCCATTTTTAAGACAGTGCTTCATTGTTTGGTTGGTTAGTATGGGGACATGGTATTTCCGAGGCTAATTTTTGTACACGCAGGGAGTTATAAAATTAACTGTTTTAACGATTATAATATATTTAGATTATGAATGTTAGGTGTGCATGTCCGCTATTTTCGTTTTAGTTCAGCAAGCATGCCAACAGGTACTCGTAGTTGCGATTTTAACTAAGCGATATCCTGCTCTTACATGTTTGACACTTTTTTGGCACTTTATGTAAAGCGATTTCTTTTAATTGACCTGTGTGCACTCATATTTACAATTATAAAAACGTTACGTTTAAAATATTAAATAAGTTCAAAATATCAACAAAATTTCTGTGAAATTCTGAAAGGCGTTATAGATACATTTTTAGACAAAGGACCAATCTAAAGGGGTTTAATTAAACGCGTAAACATTCCCATACGGTACACACTACATCGTGTAAATAGTCGAGCGTAAGGGAAACAAGGAAAAAATATGTAAACAGATTATCACTATTAGCTTGCTATAGGTTGTCAGCGAGTCGTTTTTGGTCTTTACACTTTTTTAAGCAGGGGAAGGATGTTTATGCCATGTGAATGTTATGATTTAGTGTCAGTAATTGGTAGTAAGTGTGAACACGGCTACTAAAGTCGAAAATAAATAATAATAACAGAGACTTGTAACTCTTTCAGTCCATTGATAGGACGTAGGTAGCGGTGGGTGACTGTTTGTTTTCCTTGCATAGCGTCTTCGAGTATCTGTAATATAAATAAATAAAAAATTTATACACTCTCACAATGCGTAGGGTGTACAATTACATTAATGTTTTTTTTTTTAATCTAAGACTTAGCATTGTGAGAGTTTGGTGCCGGACGTATGAGAACCTGGAGTACAGGTTAGTGAATAAAAGTTGAATTTCTAGAATACTGTTCTACATCTAAAACAATTATTTATCTTCATTTTTTTCTATGGGACTTTCCATACCTACTGCTAATACAAATACATATCTACTATGAGTAATCTATGTTCGACGTGTTTGTTAAACTATCTATCAAGGGTAGATCTGTCAGAAATATCTGGGGACTCCTTTGTGGATGCTATTTGATCAGTGACATGGGTGGTGAGTGATGAATATTGCCAAGCAAATATAACAAAAAGCAAAACTATCGGCGGTTCTAGTTTCACTGGGGTAGGGTTGATCGGAAAAATGTCTATAAAATCAAATGTACCTAATTTTTGTTATCGGCCATAAATATATAAACTAACTGCTATTCTTCGTTGTCGATTCCAAGTTCTTAATTTGCAATGAATTTAAGAATGTAGATTTTAATTATTTTTAACAAAGTGGGGTCCGATTTTATTTGTACCGTTTCTCACTTAATAAAAGGCCAAGCAGATGGGCAAAAGGTGTTAAGAAGTCGATCCGTATGGTTTTACTGGAACGTATTAGCGTTTTCGTCTTTTAACTTTGCACAGCGCATAAATCGGTTCGGAAATCGTTGAGTAATAAATCGAACGCTTTTTAATGGCAGTTTATCGGAGTGAGCTTTGCGGTATTCAGATTACGGGTATGGCCTAAGTGGCGGCAGGGGAGTGGCACGCGCACTTCTTATCTACGTCCCTCGACACTTTCAATATTCGATTTCGTCGCGCCGCGGTTTTGTTTCTTTTTACCGTTTTACGCTCCCGACTGTACTCTCCGCTAAATATAGAATGGATAGGGATACCGACTAAAATTGTGTCCATTATGATCGTTTCATAGATATTATTTGTTTACGCTCGGATATTTTATGTTTCAAGTAATAAAATCTAACGCAGTGGTCACCTAATTAAAAAGACAATATCCGGTCCGATAAAATTTCAACAGGAAATAGAATTACTTTGGGGATTATTCACGGCGACGTAACAGAAGCTTACCTATAGGTATTCATATTTTACTGTTTTACTGAAAAATGTGACGGATCGTAATGAATCAGTGTATCGACTATTGAAGTTAATATTTTGAACAAATTCGTAAATAGGTACCGAAAATATTAATTAATTAATAATATGAGGAGGCCAACCTAATACAAAATAAAGTAAAATTGGGCATCGCTAAAATAGCAACTTTTCCATATAATTCAGAACAGAACAGAAAAAAAATGAACGCAACAGTACAATCGCGCCCCAAAGCGTAACCGAAAACGAGTCTCACCGCAATCCAAGCTAATGGAGTGTCTCATAATGACGGTTGCTGACATAAAAATAAATAGCCGAGACTCAGTTTCTGCGTAAGCCGATACTATGATAACAGCATCGCTCCCCCGATAATTGCCGAACTTGCAGACGCCTCTGCCCCGCCAGTAATGTACTGCAGATTAGTGGCCACTAGTGTAATTCATCTGCTTGGACTGTCCAACGATATCCTTCTTTATTCCTATTTACTGATATATTTCATTAGGTATACCAAAAATATTTCAAAAGAGTCTATTATCTTCTCCTCTAGCAAACGTGTTAGTTTAATGGGGTGAAAATAATTAGTGGACAGGTTCCTACAATGCACCAATAGATAGATGTAGGTACCTACACGTTGTTCGATAGTAATTCACATTATTGTACAAAATAATAAGTTTAATTTATTGAGAAGCTTTACACTAGTCTTTTTTTAAGTGGCACCAAGAATAGTTTCTTGGTACCTCTGTATTATAATTACGTTATTGGACGCTTAACTCATAGCATTAAAATTGGTGTGATTTACAATAGGTATATTTCACGCTTCCTTCAAGTACTTAGGTTTATTAGAAAAAAAAAACAAAAAAAAACTGGATTTTAGATTGTGTGTACTGTTGTTAAAATTTAGCAACCACATTCAGTAACTTTTTAATTTGCACGAATATTTTATTGAGGAACTTCAATGAAACAAAACGTTTTATTTTCAATCTACGTCTATTCCATAAAAATACTACCTAATTAAGTAATTGAGTATAAATCTTTTGTAAATTACTTTCATGTCTTAGGTCCTGACCAATGTACGAGGCTTAAGGGCAAAGATTTAGGTGACAAAGTTTATTGCATCCCAGGAAATACTGTGGACTATTACTTGACCATAAATCAGGATGGGAAAACAATAAGCGTGAAATTGTGGAAACTACGGCCGATGTCTTGCGGTATTAAATCTTGGGGGAGTGAAATAAATAAAAATAAATCTGTAGCCACCCTCACGCGAGAACTTGATTTATTAGATAGATCCAGCGGAGGACCTGCACATAACATCACGAATTTTCTTAATTATAATTTTTACATTTAATTGCTCAATCTAAAATTGTAGGAAGATGTGGCAATAATTTCCAATAACGATATTATACACTGCTAACTTTTTTTTCGCTTTCAAATAATATACGCCGTTAATATTCTTACATACGACAAGTGTTATAATTAAGTTTCTTGCATTTTACTAAAACATTTGAGTTAGTATGACACGGGAATGAAATATTAGAATTAGTATTACCTTAATAATTTTCACACAGTTGTTTTATTGTTATTAGTATTTATTTTGAGCTACCCCTGGCCTGGCCTGTGTACTTGCCTTACATGTATGTACTCGTAAATAAAATTGTAAATATCCCAATAAATTATTCAAAATCTCTCTTTAGTCTAAGTGGACCGTCTTAAACGGCAGTAACGTGCTACTATGTCCGCAGCTCCAGACCGGGTCGACCACCGAAGCGAGCGTCCGGAGTGGGCCTCTCACTTGCCGCCACGCAGTTCCCCGGACATCCCTTCAAGAAGCACCGGCTTGAGAACGGAGACTACTCACCGTATGAAAACGGACATATGAGTGGTAAGTTGCACTTTTTTTTGCAAAGGTTAATATGGATATAATATTATGGGTTAGGTACAGTAATAAAAACCCATATTCGAGTAACTAAACGTTACTCGAATATGGGTTTTTATTTTTTTTTGCATTTTTCATTTTTAAATTTTATTCATAAGATATAATATATTACATACTATACTGTATATACACATATTCTACATATACTATATTGAAATGAATCTGAAATTGGAAGGCTGAGCTATGCCTATGATTTAAAGAAGATGGCTGGATACCGTTGGGTTCATAGTCCTAACAATTGCACCGACTTAAAGTCATTATGTGTAAATCAAATAATTTGAAATGAAATAAATATGCCACTAAAGAAAGAAAGCTACTTTAATAAATACAAAAAATAAACCGAGGGCGAGTACTTTAATGCTTCTAAAATTAATAAGCTCATAACAGTCTTTACGATGGCGTTCGACTCATTGGGCGCAAATAATTAGCTTTTTGCCAAAACATGTACAAAATTTGTAATAAATCAAAGGCATCGGAATCATGACATGTGATAACATCAACATCGGGTTCCTGCGGGCTCCGGATAGGCGCCGGATATGAAGCCCCGGCTTCTCGGGAGGTATGCCTGCTCATTTCGTATACAAATTACACAAATACAAAATTATCCCAACACAAACGGAGAAAAGGGAATGAAGTGATTAAATAGAGCTCAGCGCAAGACGGCTGGCAATCAATCATTTTTGTCGCTTAGGCCTTTGTTGATTATTTTGCTATTTGTCCCGTTCACTCTCATATGTTTCGTATCTCCTTTCTCTCTTGGGCTTGAAGTGTCGTGCCAGACAAGGGAGCAATTACATTCGTGATCTTGCATAAGCGACACTTGCTTATCGCGCACTGCCGCATTTGACTTTGAGTGTAGTTTGTTCGCTTTTTTCCCCTAAATTTGCAATTCGAAACACTCTCATAAGTGAAAAAGGTGCTTTTTGTATCTCCAGTCTCATTCGCGTTTTTGTAATCAAATGGGCATTGTTTCACAACTATAACAAAAGTTATGTTAAGAATGCGGATTTATTGATGAACTGATGACTACCGGATCAGGCATAAAGATCAATAACTTTGTCACTCACACAAAACGATGATACAAACGATTATATTTGAGTGAAGGAGGAGGCGGGTGGCCTATTTTACACCCTGTGAAATAATAGGATACGAAAACATCCGAAGCAGAATATTATTATAATCCTCGTAGAAGGTTGAACGGAATGGAAGTAGGAATATGAAAGCGTGAAAGGGACGCATCAGCCCACGTGTTCTTTGAAAGGGTTGACACTCATTTCGTCTCGCGAATTGGTTCCGATTGATGGATTAACCATTATTTTTAGTAGATTAATGTCTTCCAAAGGTAATAGTTTATGCAAAGGACATTAGATAATAATATATGTGTTTTATTAGTAATTTTTAATAAGGTACTCGTTCGTACCTATACGTTCAAAAGTACAAATGAAATAAGTAGGTACTAAACTATAACTATAATTAAATAGTTATAGTTTAGTACTTATTTCATTTGTAAGGAATCCAAGCACAAAGTTATACGCAGTGGGGTCATGCTAGTCTAATTGGGCGATGCGTAGACATGTTGTAACATTTTCCGGCGACAACCCTATTACTTCGGAAACCGGTATGAAAATGATGTGTTGATAATAATTAAAGGTTTCGTACTGTGTCGCTGCGACTCGGATGTTATAACGGGGGGATAATGTAAGGCATTATAACATTACTCGCAGGGGTATAAAGCTTTACATTCTGATTGAATTCTGCGACTGAAATTAAGTAAGGATTTGCCTGTTTATGTTAAGGGTAGGGGATGTGATGGATCAGTCAATTTGCGACTCTTCTTTGTTCACGCTTTTGTTCTCGCATATTACAAATCATGAGGTTATTTGAATGTGGATGTCACGTTCTGGATTAGTCGAGGAATAAACTTCTTTGAATGAATATCCGATATAGTTTTCATTACCTTGAACTCTTTACAAAATATCTATTGCGTGGATGTAAATCAAAGATCAATAATTTAGTTTTATCTGTTGGTACCTAACTAAGCTTACTTAACTTGCTATGTCTTTGTGTATTCCGTTTACATTTACATCTGAAATATGAAATTATGTAATTATTTACCCATTAAAAAAGTTCGCGTTAACACACTACTATTATCGCGTAAACTTTTTTTACACCGTATAACGTTATCGGATCGTATTTATCGGATTATAAAAAGTTATTTGCACATCCTCCACAATCAGTGAATAGAAAGCTTATTGTTTTTGCCCACTCTACATACATAAAATGGCAGATAAACAGTACACGAGTTGGCAATCATAGCAATTTCTTGCTATCTACAGCTGCGTTTACAATTTTAATGGCTTAAACATTAAGTAGCAATTGCGGGCAATCAAACAAATTACCGATGTGCCTTACAAGGAAATCGTAACAATCAACGCGGTGGCAACAATAATTAAACGCCGAAGTGGTGCGGAACACGAAAAAAGTTTACGTTTATATGAATGATGGTGAACATTGAAGAGAATTCACGTGTGATCTCCACACAACATTGTATGATTTACTCATAGAGTAGTCTATACCGTTAGTATTACAGTAGCACAATGATACAGAGCTGCTTAAGCGTATATAATAGGCACTGCACGTAGTTGATCACTTTTTAGTTCGATTCTTGATTGAAACTAAGCAGATAAGTGCTTATTGATTTTGTCGTTCATATGATGTGCCGTTATATTGGTATTAACGTGATGTTAAATCGACAGAAGTAAGAAATAAGTTAACATGTTACAAACGTTCATTTAAATTAATAAATGTAGTCATTATGTCTAATCATCCATGTTATAGATGCCAAAGTATTTGTATAAATTGTTTGGTTTTTGTTTAAAGAGAAAACGGAATTGCATAATGCATAGTAGGCTATGCATTTTGGTCTCACACATCTACATCATTAGTAGATTAGGTATCTTTTTCGAAATACGTCACTGACTTATTAATGTCTGCCGATAGCAGCTAGTAAGTTAGTAATTGCTTGCATTCTGGTTAGGAAGCACGGAGGTAAGAAAGTAAGAGAAATTTTTAATGTAAAAGTTGGAAAATTAACGTCGTTTTGCATCAGACACTACTTATTGCTGTTTGTTTTACAATGAGCCGCGGGGATACCTTTGTAGGTTGGCTTAGATGGAATAGCATGAGTTGGTTAGTTTAATATTATAACTAGGAAGGTTATAAATTACAGTTTCCAGAAAAGTCTTACCTAGATCGATAAAGGTTAACTTTTCCAAAGAGGTGCTGAGTAAAGTAATTCAACACGTCGTCGTATTTCTCAGATAAAGAATGCAAATTTTAAATTGTCGGAACGTAATTGCTTATAGAAGGGACAATTGCACCCCTTGATCGAAGGAGGTCGTAGATATTCATTGCGATGATACCTTTACTGGCCTTTTAAATGCCCGTTAGTATAACTCACATTAGTTCCTCACTGAAGCTATTTCGAATTACTACGGGCTTTTAAATCGTTGAAAAGAAAGTAGATAGGTACCTATATTAATTTTTCGGGAATGCTTTATCATGTTTATTGTTTTTCAGTAGTTAGGTAAAAGTAATCGCTACGAAGGCTTTAAAGTCAAGGATATACATTCAATTAATATTATTTTTGTTTTCAGTACGAGTAGGTACGGTAGGTAGAAGTAAGACGTAAGGAATTCGGGATCTTACAAAATTCACAAGTACCGTTGAATATGCGGTGTCCACCTGCAGATAGATGCCTTTACAATGTCAAGGCATTCGCTTATTAGCGGCTGATACTTGGGAATATCGGCATTCAATTATGCGTCATTTTGAAGATAAGATCAATTTATTACTGAAGTTTGTCTTGTGTAAAAATAATTGGATTAAAAATAGAAGCTACTATGCCGATGAAATATAATAACATGGACGAATGAGTTATTGGTTTCAATTATGAATTTTAATTCTACTTCATTATACTACGACGGAAATGTTAATTTATATTATTGTATCTTTTGCTGTTTTTCATAATATTTTATTACTTTGCACTTATGATGCATAAATTAAACTTATTTTTATAAGGATAAGTGGTATCGTACGTTTAACGTTGACACTGATTTTATTTTTACGTCTTTCACGCCTCAATACAGATTCATAAGATAACTAAATAGGTAAATTTAATAAAATTCAACTGCAACTGGTGAATCTAAAATAAAAAAAACGAACAAATAATCGCTATTCAGTGAACGCACTTTTGAAACACGTGATCTCCCGTTGTTTGCTCCATATATTGATCTCAATATTTTGCATTCCAGACATTCGACTGAAGCACCGAATTGGTATTCGAATTATCAAAGCATTGTTATTGTTATGGGACAAGTGCCTTTGAAATGTATGAAATAATTGTGTTTGGCTACAGCAGGAATGAAACAATCAATTAACCCACGAGACAAAATTATTAAAGCGGCAAAAAACTTGTAAATAAATCACTTTTAATAGGTCACTACGTTTTGATGATGATCTGGAGTGTTTAAAATTGGATTTTTTATCGTCGTAACTTATAATGACAGACATCAACACGTTGCACACTTTCCAGTAGTGCGGCGCGATTCCCATAGTTTTGTTAGTGGTGTGCAACGAGGTTTACAATTAAAATGTTGTTTTCCTAGCTATTTACGACATTACTCACACCTTGGAGTCATCATGGCACATTCATTTTGTTTTTTGCGCGGGTAAAAGCATAACGAAGGAATTTCTTTTAATTAGCAATACCGGCGCATTTGAATGTCGGCGTTGGCAACATTTCTCAGATGCTTAATTGTTGTAAACTGCAGTTTTTATTAAAACACCGCAATTCATTGTTGATTTACGAGAGCAGATAATAATTTTATTTATTTTTAATCTAGTGAAGTGCGAAATGACGCAATGGTATGTTTGTTGCTATTAGGTTCAATAAAAGCTAAAAGGTAAATTAAAATTTATCGTGTGGTACGGGGAAGTATTTACATCTAACGTGTTTAAAATATCTGCAGTCATCGTGAGGATTCAAACATTCTTAACTTCTTTCGATACCACGACTCGCAGCTAATGATATCGATTTAACATTGATTTATTTGCCACCGGCATCATAGCCATTGTGACAAGCAATGCATCATTTTTAACCTGTTATCGACAAGTCGACCCGATTTCGCCTAAAGCATTTACATACAAAAACGATTTTTGTTTCGATCGAGGAGTTGGTTGAAATTATACGTTTTTATCTACCGCAACTTCGGCATCTGATCGACGACACGTAATAACTCCGTATTAATTCGTCAAGAAAACGGGGTGTCATGGCTCAGATGACAGAGATAAATAATGACGAATGTGAAATGTTTATTTATCATTCAATTTGTTCACTTTGTTCTCATGAAAAGAATAACACCAAAATATGTATCAAATTATACAGTTTAATTACATTTTGAATTTTCTAGGTGAACACTTGTATCATGTAGACAAAGTCGCGGGCACCACATAGTTTTGTATTAATGTTCGTAAAACGACTATAAACGGTAGCAGCTGCCGCCAAAAACCTCGACAGATAATCTCTCTTTTGTGCACAATATTAATAAAAATATAGCTCGATATTTCTGTATCTCCGATAGTTATTATGTAACAATGGCTTCGCTTCTATTGTAAAAGTTTACGGATGAGTTACTTTTAACAAGTTCTAGGTCGAGAATCGAGATCAATTCGGCTTGTTGGGCTCATTATGGCACTTTGATGGATTTAATGTTATGGCGATTGATATCAATTTATACAGAAAATCGGTGATACACTTATCTTCGTCAGTCACATCGAAATATTAACTAGGGAAATTTTCAGAGTAGTACCTAAGAGAACCTACCTAAGAGAAGTAGGTAAGTAGGT
Organism: Erynnis brizo brizo; assembly: GCA_018248615.1. Classification (NCBI taxonomy): domain Eukaryota; kingdom Metazoa; phylum Arthropoda; class Insecta; order Lepidoptera; family Hesperiidae; genus Erynnis; species Erynnis brizo. Next base: position 11,375 of record DWIY01000595.1, read on the forward strand.
ACCTTACTTTTTTGTTATGTTGAAAGTATGAAATCAATCAATCATCAAAGTAATAAAGAAAAAAATCAGATAAGCAAATACTGTTCAATATATTTACAAAATTATATTTTCACCTCAAACGCATAAACGTTATAACGTGTATGACACGCAGTAATCCTCGCACATATATCCATCCGGGATGAAGCCGAATCCCGGTCAATTTACGGGTAATTAAGCCTGACCCTCTTTCGCACATCACTGAGGGAGAACTTTTATTTGGCAACGAAATAGTCCCGGATTGCCGCTAAACTTGTTTCTATTGGCCGGTACTGCGTCAAGTTATCCCGGTTTTCCGGGTTCTTGAGTGATATATCAACAATGTTTGGTATGCTTGTAACTAGAGAATCCAATCCCGCATCAAAATCGCGGTCCCGCAAGCCTGCGGGATTAAGATCATCAATCCCGCGGATCCCGCGGGATTTGCGGGATTGATTTTAATTATTATTATTTTTGTTTCATGTAATTTAAAGAAAGAGAATACACACAAATATTTTTAATTATTCTTATCAACATGAAGCAAAGTTATCACTTATATTATAAATTAAATACAATATTTTAAGACAATACAATATTCACAATATTTCACGTTTCATATTTAGATTTTTATTTGAAATAGAACATATTCATATTCATTCATTTAAAATCAGCTTATTTTTTCTGAAAATACTTTCGAAGAAATGATAAAGTATCTAACGTTTCATCTTTTAGATTTGATCTTATCTTGTTGCATAAATAGCCAGCGGCGGAAAAAGCACGCTCGGTTTCCACACTTGTAGGCGGAATTGACTTTACATAAGTATAAACAGCTTCCAAATACTTCCCCCTATTCCCTCCACATTCAAAAAGTGTCATCTCACGTTTCAATATCAAATCAGTTGAATTATCTCGAGTGGGTACACGCACAGCAGCTCTAGACTCTGCCACCCATTCAGTACGGAGACTGCGCTCTAATTCTTCTTCTAGTCTCTCTAATAGTTCCGATCATCGTCTGAGCCTATTTTTCTTACTTTTTTTCAATCCCGCGAACGTGCGGGATCCCGCATGAG
>DWIY01000596.1:0-12455 GCA_018248615.1 Erynnis brizo brizo
AAAAACTTATTTTGATATTTTAGGTATAATAATAATTTGTAATTATAGCAAATAACAAATATTTCATGGCGTAAAATCAAGACAAAACTTGAGGCAAAATGTAAATTATTTAGATACATTTTACTTGAAAAATGATGATTATTTTTCTTGACAAAACTATTTTTAGAAAAGTAGAGACGACGGTAGGAAGATAAAATACCTTGTTACATTTTACTAACAAAAAAAAAACAAAACATCAAAATGAATTTATCTTCCCTTATTGAACAAATTTTGCAACAAATAAAATTTTTGGCTTCAAAAGCTGTTTTAAATTATGTTGGGTGTCAATTAGCTAAAATAGTCGTAATAAATCTAAAAAATATTAACCTAATTAACTAAACAGAAGAAAAAGGTAAGAGATTAGTGAACTATAGGTAGCTATTATTTTATAAATTGTTTTTACATAAATATCTAGGTAGGTATTACACCAATATTATGATACTAATAGGTACACAATAATTGGTACAGTTTCCTTTTACAGATTAAACTGCAATCAGTCATAAGTTTTCATCATGGATTTCAGCACCACTACAAATAGCGATTACAATTGGCCTTTTCCAAAACCTATAGTAGGAAAGTAAGTACCTACCATAAGTTAATTTTGTTTTCAACTTAACTTAGTTTAACTTTAGTCAACAGTTTCATCAATAACCATGCTCTTTCGACCAAGTCGCTAGACGTGGTTGAACCTTTTATATCCATCGGTTGTCGCTTGTCGGTCGCAATACCGCGCACAGCTCTCTCCATTGCCCTCTGAGCTTGTCCACACAATCGATACTCATGTCATAGATGGTCACGATCCTCAGACATGAGTAAGCGACTAGAGAGAGTCCACTGCTGGACATTGGGCCTCCCTCAATCGACGCCACTCCACCCGGTCCTGGGCCCTTTGAATCCAGCGGCTTCCCACTGTCTCAGGTCATCAGTCCACCTGGCCAGAGGGCAGCCCGTACTCCTACGTGGTCGCTCGATGACCTTTCTTCCCCATCGGTTATCGGTCCTTCGAACAATGTGGCCAGCCCATTCCCTACCAAGGCCTAAAAGGAAGATAGGAAGTTTGGAAATACGAGAGCTTTTATAAGTCGTATTTTGATTTAGTTTGTGATGCTCCGATTCTTCCGATTCTTCGCATGATTTCGGCGACGCAGGAACCATCACTCGAAATTAAAGATCCCAAATAAATGTAGCTTTCTACTTTGTCTATCCTGTTACCATCCATGATGCTGATGATGATGAAGATGATTGATTTTCAGACCATGCGAGCCTCCAAGCCCCGACGCGGCACCGTCAGTGCGGCCGCCGCCGGTAGCGCCGTACTGTCACTGCGATGCTCACTCCTATTCACCGCGCGTTGAACAATATAAACAGCTGCTTGAAAAGGAACAGAAGCTGTGCCAGGATTATGAACAATTGAGAAGACAGGTGAGTTTCTGGCGAAACTGCTGATAGGCATTTAATTTTTGGCTTTTCTTAAACTCGAGATATTTCTTAAACCATATTTTTATTGTATGATGTTGCAGTAGAAGTAGGTATTTGAGACATAGGTACGACATAGACAAGACATAGGTCCAAGCCTCCTTAATAACCCCCTGGCTTAGCAGTAACAGACAACAGATGACTATAGATACCGATTCTGTCACTTCTTACTCCATCTGACAGTATAGGTACTTACGTTAAATTCCACGCAAAAGTGGATATATGTACCCGGACAGTAAGTACTGTAGGTACCTGTAACCTAGATTATGAACTCTTTCTATCCCATTGAACAAATTCTTAGTTCCACTTGCAGAACATAGTTTAATAAATAAATAGTATAGTTTCCTATCAGTTTAAATCAAAACACATTTATGCAGATGGTGGATGTCACCAACGATATTCTGGACCATCCATGTGACGACCTGGACAGTAAAATGACCACAATGTATCAAGCAACATATAGCAAGAGATGTAAGTTCGCTATTTTGCTATTGCACGTGTCTACGGTGTATGACCGTCTAGTTTTAGAATTGAAGCCCCTCCACGGCTCATTTTTGATGGTTTCAACTTTCAATGTATGGGAGGAAATATTTACCTATTGTTTTACATGTGTATGCGCTGACTTTTATGTGGACTTGACTGACACGCGCACTCATCTATGTACTTATTGGGCGATCGGTAAAGACGTACCTAGATAGTCCTGCGTTCGCGTCAATAATAATTAAGCAATAGATAGATGGCTAACAGGCAACATTTTAACCATTTCAAATTTGAAACGGACCAATTTGTAGACCAATAGGTCTTCTTTGAACGTAGTGTGAGGACCCTGGAGGAGCGTTCAATTTAAGATTAGATGATCTATATCTATCTATACCTAATTACCTAAAGGTATCATACTTTTTTTACAATAAAAGTAAAGTATTAGTACCTATGTATTGAGGTAGAATAACGTTGAAACATGTAAAAACATGGATCTGCAAAAAGAGAGGTCACGGGTATGAACCCAGTTTTTGCGTTTTGTTTGAGATATTCGTAGATACGACATGGCGGACATAGTATCTTATCTATACATTAATAAAATTTTAAATTATTAACTCGTTTTGCCGACAAGATGGCGAATTTCTGTTTGAAAGATAATTTACAAGTGTACTACATTTTGTTGGGTCTCGAACTAGTGACATTTTGAGGACATAAATAGACCAAATTTCATCAACAAAACACACCTCATATAGGCCTCATATAGGCCTCTGTTTGAAATGGCAGCCACTTGAATTATGTATCTCAACTTAATGCTGCTATCAGAGCTGGAAAAGTAAAGTGTCTGCTTGCCCGTCTATTTGATAATGACTTCATAACGTATGGAGTAGCGGGCACAACGAGTGCTAATGTAATGACTTTAATAAATACTGCTTTATGTAATTTTGTTCAAACTTTCTCCCAAACAGCATTCCCGGTAACAGAATACAGAGCAATAATGGCGGCTTCGCAGTCCAACGCACCCATACCGATGGAAAGCAATCGTCTAGGTGTTCTCCGATGTTACAAGGACCCCACTCATTTCACAGAGAACCCACCGACAGTACGCCCAACGATACATCCCCCAGGTCCTGTTCATACCGGGGTGGCGCCGAAATCCATCCAGACTTGGTTCACAGACTTCCCGGGAAGAACGGAATACATGGATACGTATAGCGCGGCTGCTAAGGCGTGTTGGAGGTCTATGCAAAGGTTCAAGGAACCCATGCCCTCAACGAGACGAAGGGCCGATACTACCTGTGCCTAAAAATCTGGCAAACAATACTATTCATGTTCAGAAACGATGCATGCAGGCTCTAAACATCTTTTCTCTCATTGAGACGATAAACTTGTGTCTGAAATTAGTAACATCGTGAATCCCAAGCCGTTAACAGAGAATCCGATGACTTTAAGAGCGATCATACATCCCCCAGTTCATGTTCAGACTTGGTATATAGACTTCTTGGTTTACCCAATTTCAAAAGAACTCGCCAAGCACGGTAATTCGCGCAGGCTCCATAAAGAATCTATTCCCGAGAGAAGAGTGTTTTCGAATTTAACTCATAGCATCTATTTTGTGTGATCTGTGTGTTGTTTTTTTGGAAGCTAAAAGAAGTAAAGTGAAAAATGTGGACAAGCAAATTAAGAAAAACAAACTCAATATTACGTGCATTTACGACAATTTAAGTGTTTACCGTGAAAAGTAATAAATAAGGAAAGATAAAATGCCTCTTACTTTATTTAGGGTGATCATCTTATTCCTTGTGAGTAGCAATTCGAATGAACCCACAGTTAGCCATTGATATTCCTCTCCTTTTAGAGGTTGGAAGTGTATGAACAAGGGTTGCAGTAACGAATTAATATCAGGTAATCTCCATGTTTCCTAACTACTCAACATTGCAGACTTCATGGATTTATAGGCCAAGGACGTTTGTCTGTTTGATTATCTTCCTAAGGTAAGGTAAGTAAAGTAGGTTCCCTTACTTTAATGGTTGCAAGAAACGTTTAAATCTCATATGCTACGTAATACTAAGTAGTTTACGCAGAAGGCTTTTACAAGTTGCTGTCTAATGACCACTTAAGCAACGCCGTCATTATAATCTCACATTGCGATAGACATCCTGACACGTACACTTATAATAGAGTATTGAGTATAAGTCTAATACTTATCTAATAGTTTCTACATTGTATTTTGGTGTTTATCAAAAGCTCACTTGATAGTCTTATCGCTAAATGTTTAATAAATTAAGAGCTTAAATAACAAATTATGTTTAATTATACAACGGAAACAGGCTGTTATCAGCCCTTGTCGCTTCGTCATGTTAGCCATCTGCAACAAAGGAAAGACAATCAACAAAGAGGAATTTATTGACAAACAACAAAGCTTGCTTTGTTGATGACAGACAAGCACCGATAACCCTGAGTTAATTGCTTGTGAGCTGACTTTTGTATAAAAATTAATATGGTTTTTAAGTTAGAATCCTAGTTCTTAAAATGCGAAAATTCTAGAACTTGAATGTATGTATCACAAACAAAAACTACTAAACGGAATTAATGAACTGATTAAGGTAAACAGACATATGGATAGGATAGTATTTCTATTTACGCAAGGTACATAGGTATACAGTGATTATACGAGTATCTATAGGAATTCTGACTAAACACGGCAAAAAATGCAAGAGATTTCATTCTGTATATCTACAGTCATCATGCAGTTGTTGGACCTGTTTTATACTGAGCAGACAGTAGCTATAGATCGTTGTGCACTTTTACTGGTTTATCCTAAATTATAATATTTGAATTTCCATATTCATGATCTCACCTTAAAACCACAGATCCCACGCTTGTCAGCACAGGGATGTAGACATCGACGTCTGGTCCAAAGAGGACTGACATCAAAATCCTCATGAAACCCGAAGAGACCCTCCAGCCTTGCTCTGCTAAACCCATCTGCGTGGCAACTTGGAATATCTTCCTTACAAATTGCAACAGAATCAACGTTAACGTATTCTTCTTTAATGCTTCTGGGATTGGATTGTTGGACATCAAAGGCATCACTTCTTCTTCTGATAATTCCCTCGCATCAAATGTATTGAGGTCTGCGTTTTCGGGAATCATCTTCACTGTTTCAATGTCATGTCTGTCAAATATCGTTGCTCCAAAAACTGAAGGGATAAGGAAGCACAGGAGGTACTTCTGCAAAAATAACATGAATTTCAGCTTTAGTTATATCCTGTAGATAGATATGATAAACATTCTTGATGATTACTTAAGTTTACTGCATTAGTGTCTCGGTCTAATAGTTTTGTAAGCCACTGCAATTATGCATCATCTTGTTTTTAAGATGGTGGTAGATAATATGTACCATAAATAATAATAAATTATGTAATGATGTAAAATATTTGTTAAGCAACTTGGTACATATGTGGTAGTAAATATGGACAGCCACCGTCATTATATAAACTACAAATTGGAACTTTATATCAAGAACAGCAAGCGTGAATTTTTGTAATACCAAATGTCGGGTAAAACCTGATGGTAAGTGGTCACCGCCATCCATAGATATCTGCAAAACTAGAGTTGTCACTGACGTGTTGTCGACCAAGGAAATAATAGGGAAGAGAATAATATAAAGTGAGCTTGGCTTGTGAAGATCGCATCGAAAGTCGTGAAAGCTAAGAAAGGTTTGTATTAAATAAAGTAAAATATTTTTCTTACCTTCAATTCCATTTCTTTGATACACGAAGTTGTAGTTAGAAGGACTGATTTTGAAAGAACGTTTTTTGATATGGCATTTTTTTATATACGCTAGCTAATGATTCTAAATTATAATAAATTGTTAGTGCCTTGTTAATGGTTATGCAAGTAATTAGGACGTTACTTCTAGCATGTCCTTAGTATAAATTACTGCCACATGACTCATATCGATTAATCAATGAACCGTGAGTGGCAAAGGTATTTCCTTGCTTAAAAAAATTGTAGTTCCTTGATAACAATCTCTTTAAATTTAGACAGCTACAGTAGCTTATTTTTAGCAATTTTAATGAATGGAGCGTTTCCTTTTCAATTGGTCATGTTGTTGATTGTTATAAATAACTTACCAATCATTAATAGATACGCTTTTATTAGCTTCAGACGTATGTATGTTAGTATGTAACGGAATCTTTGAACATGATTTTGATCCCCTTCAAAAGGTTGGATTAACTCGAAATTTGGCATACTTATTAAGGACCGATGACAATCCAATATTTTAAACAGTTTTTTAGTTGGATTTTCTATAAAAGCGTATTTTTTAGTGTTTTTTGTAAAAACAATGTCTAATTATTTACAGATAATACTTCTAAATCCAGTGTGCATAGTCATCTACACGCTGGCGTCATGGACTTTCTTCCGGGAGCGGGTGTACGCTGAGGAGCTCACCCTGCTCTCGTTCTTCGGAAGGCAGTATGCTGTGTACCAACAAAAGGTGGGCACCGGCCTGCCCTTCATCAAGGGGTATGTGCCCGAAAACACGGAACAAAAGCTCAAGGACGAACATTGGAGCTACTGATGACATTTGTGAGTAAACAAGCAGATTACTGCATGGACATATTTAACCCCAAAGAGATAGTCGTGTGGCTATCAACCACAGGGACGAGAGAGTCATAGGGTAACTGTGAAAAAAAGCGCTGGACGATGCAACAAGACACTGTGCCAAAACCAGACTTGACCAAAAAAAGAAATAAAAAAACAGAAACTTTTTCTGAAGGAAATATGCTTTTAAAAGTATGAAAAAAAAACACATCTGTGTACATCCCCAATTATATGGAAAGAATTTACATACTTATGTTTATTTGTATCCTAATCATTATCGCTACTTACAAATGTGTGATCTATAAAATCTATATTATCAATGCTTATGTTTTTTAATCTGCATTTAGTAAGTGAGTTAGTAACTAAATATTTTTGTATCTGTATCTCATCAAATTGTAGTAGGTAGGGATTTGTAATTCTCAGGGATACTGCAGACATAGACATCTGGCAGGTCTAGCTTCTTAGTTTAAATTTTTTTAGGCCACTGCTGTGAATGTCACAGCCTGTTACCCCATTCCCATCCTAAATATGTTAAGTCAAATAAAAGTATAAGTAACGTGCCTGGTCTGTGTAAGTACTTAAAACACCAAGGGACTAAAAATACCTACCACAACCACACCACGACCGCAACCGCAACCACGTGGTTGGGTGTCAAATAGTATGAAAACTGTCACTTCCATTCACACAAACGACAGTCGTTGTTTGGGGTGTGTCTATTTAGACCCTAATCTTTGATACATTTAGTCACACAAGACAAGTCAATCTGTTAAAATTTTTATTTCCCCATACAGACTGTCTTTCTTCAGGCTGCTAAGAGTTTTAATTTTGCTAACTTCCACTTTGGTGATTTTTGTGACATTTTTACATTGGTGTCCTTTATAACTCGGTAGTCGAAGCCGAGCTGAATAGTCGAGCTACGTTGGCTGTACCTTATATTATATCAGACAGACTCTGCTTTACAACACAGATTTAGAAATGAACTACAACTGAAGTCTGCCTTGTCTATGGAATCCCTAACAAGTAGAAATTTTTTAACCATGTACATTTACTATTTCATATTGGTATATAGTACCTTTGTAACATATTTTATATATTTCAAATTGTTTCAATGTATAGCTTGAACATTGGTTATGGTCTTTAAGGTGCTAGATGTGAAGAACTTATTCGTATTACTGGTAATAGATTGAATAATGTCTCATTTCTTTTGAATAAATTGTTTTCTATGTATATACTTACATTATTCACATACATACATACATTTTGTAATAACTTGGAAGTGTATTGAATGTTGCAAATTTATGTAATCTTTGCCAAGCTATACTCTAAGATAACTATGAGTTATCGAATTGTAAATATTCTATACCTATCATGAAGTTAACTTGTTAGCTTGTGACATACCTTATTGAATAAGGCGGTAAACTAATTTAACAATTAATGTTGTTTTATGTGGTTGTATTTTGTGTCCTGTTGTAAATATCAATTGCATGAATGTTGTCAGTGTACTCGTGTGTGTTCAATAAATATTTTACTTATATAAAATGACTGATTTTTTTTATACCTTTGCTACTATACAGACTTCCATGTCACATAGTTTAGTACTCACACGCCATAATTTCTTGTCATACATTTGATCCATATCATCTAGAAGCGCCACGTGTTTTCCAACACAAGAATGATAACTACTCTAAGTATGGGCCTCATTACGGTAGAAAAAAATATATTTTGAGTTACGATTTCAAATCCTCAACCCATCAGCGGTCCCTTTATGTTAAGCTTATAAAACTAACTTCAGTCCACTCGACAAAAGATGTCGCCCGGCGTTTGCTCAATATTCCATGTCAATCAGCCGACTCCAATCATCATGTAATAAATTAATTGCACTATCGAACCTATAAAAAGGTGGCTAAAAATACATTTGAATCAGAACTAGTCCGTTACTGTGAATTTTGCTTTTAAAGTAAGTATAATTAGTCTGCTCGATACTAGATGTCGCTAGTAGTCTCTAATAGAGTAGAGTTCATGAAGTCTATATTTTTTATTTTGGTATTCATCAAAACATACGAGGAATAAATAAATAAATAGCATACAGTCACTGCAATTCGAAAAATTATTGGTTCTTCTGTTTTTAAATGTATGTATTCTTTTACAACAAAAAGCCTAAACATAATATTATGTCGTCAATATAGAGTCATAGAGTCATTAATCATTATAATAATATTATTTGAGTGTTTTCGTAATTTTGCTTCTTATACCTAAATAGTGATTAGTCTACTAAATAGATCACAATTTATTCATATGAATCAAAGCTCTTACTTATCATTTCTGATGACAACGTTCTTATTGCTCTCCTTCAAAGCCGTAGGTACGTACTGCGACTCCTCTTGTGTGGCCGTGTCAATAGGTGACGGTGACCACTTGTCATGTAGCCCGTCTGCTTGTTTGACTGTTTATAAAAAAGAAAAGGTGAAAAAAATAATCTTTCAAGTAAAAGACGTTTAATGTAAATGTTAGGAATATTAAATATTAATGCATTCGTATTTTAACGATTTTTGCATACCTATGTTACAAATAAATAATAAATAAATACTTACAGCAACATTTAGCTAACTATGTTCATTAAATACTTAAGTATTAAAGTTATTAGTAGATCTGGGTAAATATTATGAAGTGCGTAATTTTCACTGATTACCGATTATCTAATGACTTTCACCTTGCCCATGCAAAACGTATTTAATTATACAGTGAGTGTAACTATGAACTATTGCTTTTTAATCAGCGATGATCGCGTTTTGCTTCACGTGACTGGATTTAACGATCCGCGATGTTATAGTTTGTGTAATTACACAGAAAACATTATGATAAAGTACTAATTCGATATAGGGTGAAGCGCACATCCTATACCAACATTTTGAATTACTTGTCACTACATTTTATAAAGTAACACAGATAATCACACAAAAGCACAAATATAAACAGTGCTCTGCTGGGAATTGAACTCGGGACGCTTTACGCAGCGCACCGGCGAAATACTAACTACTACTAAGCCCCACCACCATTATACTACTTACATTTTGTATAATTACCTAAAACAATTATCTTTAGAAACAAGCTGTTACAATGTCCGACATTTCGCCAATAGGTAGTTTTAGGTAGGTATGCTTGAATAACCGTCCTGCGTTTACGGAAACCGACGCAGCACCCGCAGCCCGCCGGCAAGCGTCCACATTAGCATGCTAGCGATTTCCTCATGAATTTCGAAGGAGCCGTCGTCGCGGGCAAGCGGCGGTCGAGTGAAATTCACGGCGTCATAAATGACGTCACGAGCGAAGAAAGTGGCATCCATCGCGTCGCCGCCGCCGAGCAGACAGTGAGACAGTAGCCAGTAGCCGGTAGACAGCAGTTCGCGACAGAGCACCGGGCCGCGCGCGCGTCATGGACGAGGCGTGATCGCGACATGTCGTTCCGAAGACTTTTGAGCGCGGTGCGCTCCGCGCGCGAAGCCCTCACGCGAGGCGCGCCGATGGCCGATGGACTCCTTAAATCCCTGTTATCCGTCTTTGTGATATGCTGCATAGCGGTGTCCTCCCCACAGACTGCGTCGGCGAAGCCTTTCGTGTTCAGTTTTCCCGCCAGTTGGTCCCTCGCCGGCTTCGTGGGCAATGTGGGGGCGAGGTCCGACGACGTCGAGCGCCGGGAGCCGGCGGCCGGCGTGAAGCCCTACACGGGCCGGAGAGTGGGCAACGACACTCTTCGGATGATATACTTCCACGACCAGACGGTCGCGGTGGTGGAGCTCGGCCCAGGGAAGTTGCTTCTCAACTGCGAACTCATCGAGACATAGTAAGTGCATACTGTCTGCCGAGTTACATGCAAATAGGACTTTCAGAAAACACCATACAATATGAGTTTAACTTACAATATTATATGTCTTTCTGGACAACACGACGTCAAGAGTTTTAGCAAAATCTCTAAATTCAGTGATAGTGTAGAAAATATACTGCCGCTACGACTCCACAGTCCAAGACAATACACATGCACATTGCATACATACATACGTACGAGGATGGCTACATACAGCGCAAATATGCAAAGTTTACAAACTTTCCACCCGGCAACTCTGTCACTAGAACCGAGTTCCCGAATCAATTTACCATTTACAATGAATCATAACTCGGTACTTAGAGCCCGCAGTTATTGAGACAATAAGTTTTATAGAATTGTTTACAATCTCATACCGAAAGCTGCGATGTTTTGCTGTACCTATGTCATAAACCTGACCTTTTACAGGTCACGTTTATGACATACATTGCCCTTCTTCTTAATGCACTTACCAAATTACCAATCTAAATCACAAGCATTAAAATAAGCCACATAGTCGTTTAATTCGCATTAAGATTTGTTTGTCAGATAGGAGCTGCTTTTGTACCTACGGGCATGTAAAGCTTTTTAAAGTTTTAGAATATTTCTTTTGCTACAGTGAAAAAGTACTGTTGGATCACTTTTTTAATACAAGATTTGGCCAGAAAATTTCTTGTTTTGTGTGTGTCTAAACAGAAACAATGGTTATGAAATTATTATTGTCGTTCCACTTAACTATTTTATTAGTACTTCTAAGCATTGCAAATTGATTAAGACGTTACGATTTTCTTACTTATACACAACTCTTCTTCACTCCTTGGTACTAACTAAAACAATCTACAATACTAACATTAGAATTCATTACAAATTCTACATTGCTGACACTAAAGTCGATTGATCTCACATCTTACAGTCTACATTTATCAATTTCTAAGTCAAATTAACTCTAACTAAAAGACTCGATACTAACACTAAAAGTTATTACAAACTCTACATTGCTAACACTAAAATCGATTAATCTGTTATCCTCCAGGCCTCCACATTTATCAGTATTTTAGTTATTTCCAGCTCTAAGTAACTAACACTTACTAAAATTAATATAGGTAACACTTACATTAACATAACACCTAACAAACACTCATCTTTATAACAAACCCTTCTTTGACTAAAATCCACAAAACTGACATTATAGCAAACAAAAATATATTCCCATCTAAAATTGTTTCCAAACGGCTTTGTTGCGATTTACCGTGTTTACGACGTTCCATTGGCAGAATTTTATTTCATTTTACAAGTTTCAACCGAACCATTGTATTAGGTAATATCTACGATTGCATCAGTATTGTAGTAATAGTACCTTTAAAACTTGGCATTGGTAGCAAACCGTAATAAAAATCTATCTTTTAACTTTCGCCAAAACTTCGTTTCTTTCTAAAAACCCAATATCATTTTGTAAAATACAAGATTTACAGTAAACAAGGAAGTTGTAGATTGGGGCTTTTGATGGCTTGGGTAAAGTCGAGTAGAAATGCAAAATTCGTTACATAAAGAAATTTAATTTTGCTACGAAAATGTAAACGGATTTTTTAAAATTAATGCTAAGATAAAAGATAGCCACACAGACTTTCGTATTCACAATATTACCACAGTTATAGGCTGTGATATTACTGTGAATTAAAATATTCAACAACCAAAACTTGTTCGCAAGTTGGCTACATATCTGCTATTTCTTTTCACCCGACTACGGCGAAGCAAAATGGAGGGTTATGTGTTTGACATGTATGTCCATTTGTTGCTAACTTCTAAACTACTTATCACAATTTGACATATTATTAGACTTCATTAGAAGCCAACCAACCGTTGTAGAGTCCCTGATGATGCTTTGTTTTGGGGCGAAACACGTGTCGTACCTACCTGGAGATAAGGGAGGGTGGTGGGTCCATACCAAAATAAGTTCCACGTGTGCGGATTGTTGCAAAGAAATATAAATACAA
>DWIY01000597.1:0-12443 GCA_018248615.1 Erynnis brizo brizo
AAAAAGTGTCCTACAAAAATTTTCGAATCTCATCGGATAGCCGAGTTATTGCCGAGAAACAAATTTTACCCCTTTTTCAAGATGGCGGCGAAAGCTCATAGGAAAGCTTGGTCGACAATCTCAAGTTAAGCTTTTCTAGGTATCCCCTACAACATATCAAAAAATTAGATGCGCAAATTCACTTTCTTTTATTTGCCTTTTTTTCGGATGAAATGACTGGAGTAAAAGTAGGTGCTAAGATCTAGACGTATATAGATAATATAGAAGCTCACTTACTTGTACTGTATGTTTTGAAACTGCTTTGAAATCCTTTATAAGAAATAGCGATTGCTATGTATTGATAACATTGATGGAACACAGAAAAAATTGTAACGCAATCCTGAAAGTACCATTTTACTAATCAAGGCTTACACATACAACACATTTACATAATTATTATAATTATTATGCTTGTGTGTAATCTATGACTAAAAGCATAAGAGTGATTAATCTTTATTTGTTTTTGACAACTTTTAAAATATAAAGTGATCTTTTGTTTACTAACATATCGATTTGAAAAAATGGTATAGTTTAGTGAAATAAAACAACGACTCGAAATCATTAACATAATATATTTCGTTTAACAATATTTAACTTAGCCAATCGTTTAAAGATTTTACATTTTTCAAAAGATTACAATAATCACTTACTGTGAGACATAACTGATAATGTTGAACATAATTATAATATAATACCTAGTTCATAATTGATTTCAAAAGAGTGCTGGGAGTTTTTTTCCATCCGCTTTTTTCTCCTGGTCTGCGGATAGCCTGAAGGCACTGAAAGCGGATTCATTCATTAAGTGTGCTCAACTTGTACCTGACAATGAATAAAAAACTTTGATTTTTGAATCGTGAGCTCAATGTAGGTAGATCGATTTGTATATACTAATTCAATTTTACCGTCCAGGGGTTCGATGTCCAGCCTGCAGTCGGGCACCAGCGGGTTCTCGTGCCTCAGCGGCAAGTCCGCCGGCAGCTCCTGCCCCTCCCGGTGATCCCAGCCCGCGCCCCACGCCGACCCCACGCGTGGGACACTGGGATGACCACAGTCACACACACAGACTGAACCGACTGCAAAATTCCCAGGTGACACGTGTGCGTTGTCGTGTAAACTTATCGTGAACAGTGACACAGTTTGTTCATTGCCCACGGAATAATCCTAGATGTCATCTGAGTGCATACTTCCGAGGTGAAACATGTGCGTTGAATAATCGTGACGTAGCTCGTTCGTTATTTGGAATTATTCTAGTTCATACTCTAATTATTATTATCCGCGATAGGATCAAGTGATATCATGTTTAAATTATAATATTATAAGCACATCCATCCGTTACTTAGGCTTTTAAATGTAAGCTATTTAAGTAGATGCGATATACTTGTTGACAAATAAAAAGTCCATGCTACACACTAATAAATTATATGAAGACTCGTTACAAAATATTTTTAATAAATCATTATGCGAGATAAATTATTATAATAAACATACTTTCAAGTTTCATAATGTTAATCCCTTGGAAACTTACTGAAAAATTGTTTATAAAAAGTATTTAAATCAAATAGACGAAAATGAAAGACAGGCGTTGAAAACGAGGTAGATTGTGTATGTTGTTTAATTGACTATTTTAATTACTAAACCTCTAGGTCTTAAATGACTAGTAGTAAAAGTCCCAAAATGGAATTGCTAGCGATAACGACAAACTTTATTGTGCGAATTTTAGTCTAAAATATACACTATTTGGTAATTAATCAATGCAGTTTAGAAAAAATGCCAAAGAATTGATTAAGTGTGAAGTTAAACACATTTTTTGTTTCGGATGTGTAAGTAAGTGGAATGGCCAAAACATGGAATTGAATATGTCTGAAAATATAAATATTATTTCTAAACAAATGTCTATGCAATTATACCTATAATATACAAAAGTAAAATGCTTATTTCAACCAAACTGACTGACACATAGAGCATTCTAGTACATATGTATACAGCTTTTATCACACATTCAAAATACTGTAACTAGTATGTTTAAGCTTATAATATAATATCCTATGTTTTGTATAAAATATTGCAGATAAATTGAAAAAAAATATGTCAAAAAAGATTACTTGTTGTTGCTGGACGAAAATACAGAAGTATTATTTTTATGACAAAGACGTTTTACAACTTTTACAGTTAAGTTTTGTTTTTATCGCTTAATGCTATGCCGTAGCTAATCAGGTGTGATAACTTAATTAAATACGTAAGTGCAAACTGTTAATTGGCTTACAATGTATTTACATTTTTATCTTACATTGTGGCATTGCTGTCAATGCTTTAGGAAACAAGCTTCTAATATATAGCCTGACTAAGATTGTTAATACTATCAAAGCTGTGTATTTGAGCTTAGGCTTTTAAAATCGCTCTTGTCAATATCATAGAACATGTACATTTGTTCTATGATATTTATTGCCATATTTTCTCCTGGTCAGGCTTTAGATTAGATTCGTTAACTTATTGAAATTATTTGACATTTTCATCACTGAGTGAAGTACTGTTGCAAGCAGTAATGACTCAACTACAAGTAGTGTTGTTTTCACTTGTTTAGTTTCAGGGACTAATTACAATTATTTAGATCACAATGACATATCCTTAAAGTTTCTGTTGAAATGTATATAAAGAAGCCGAACAGATAAAGGCTGAATTGATTTGAATAAATGTAGTTAACCCCTTAAATACCTTCATTAAGGTGTGTAGTAAATGGTAGATTGTAGGTATATGAAGAGATAATTATACTCCCTCACTAGAAGTATGGGATATACTTTTGAGGCGATCTTAGTCTTTTAATATACAAATGCATTAGTACCAACTGGAAAGGATTTTGGTCCTGTTGAGGTTTCATACAGATCATAATTGGGGAGCAACTTAACAATTGTTTGCTTGCACCCTCGTTTGCCAGTCTTTAAATAAATAAAAAATATGTAATTGGAATCATTCATAAATCATAATGATATATAGTCCCACTTAATGGAATTTATACAATGTTATCATAGTAATAAAGTATATTTATTATCATGCTACAGCTCAATAGAGTAGGTCGTGCAATTACGAGTATGAAATGTATGCAGTTAGCTTTAAAAGTATATTTTTAATAATTAGCAAATTATGGTACATATGAAATCGTTGAGGCATTTTAAGTTACTCGAAGAATTTATATCTTTTTTACGTTATTTTTAGTAAGGTACTAACAGACTACTTGCTCCATGGTACCTACTCCCACAAATAAATCTGTGCAATAAAGGAATTGAATTGATTATTCTTCGAGTAACAATAGTAGGTCAGAAAGGAATCTCTTTTGTAGGAATTCTAAATCCAATGGGAACTGTCTTGAGGGTTCTGAATAAGTGATAATAGATTGGGTACAAATGTTGGATAGGGAACGATTATAGGCCAGGAGCAAGGCAAAATAAAGTATTCGTGATAAGATGTATATATAAAATAGGACCATAAAATGGTTCAATGTCATAATATTTAAAGATATCAAAAATTTATCTTAAGAAATATCCATTACAGTCATTTAATGAATTTATAGCAAGCACCTGGTCTATAGATATAGTCTAGGAATACAAAAAACATCGAAATATATACATTATACATATATTGAGCACCGTGTTCCCGGTTCGTATTGTGAAAATGAATAGGTGATTGCGCGGGTGACGGTCTCGTAAAATACGAACGATCATTTTATTTTGTCGCATTATAACTATTGTTTAATAAATTAAAGAAAACTTTCGTACGACCAAGAATGATGATGACCAATATTCGACTGTGTATAAATAAATCTTTAAAAACACGCTTACCGACACAAAAGTTAAATTATTAAATTACAGTAGGTACATACCTACTGTTAGTGTATGTAGTACTTAGATTGTTTAATTTTTTGTATGTATGTACCTAACATAATAATATACGTGTCAAAGCGTTGTGCCTGTCGTGAGTCGTTTCCCGCGCAATTCTATGCCACAGATTACGTATAGAGCGTAAAGAATAGTATCTCAATATTTGAGGATGTACATACACACAATTCTGCCAATGTAGAGGATGCGCATATACCTTCAATAAACAATTGCTTGCATTGTACATAGCTTTAAAGACAATTTAACACGCAATTAAAAGTAAAATAATTTTACCTCATTCAAATGTTATTGGCCAACGCTTTCACGCTGCCAAAGAATAAAAAAAATATTGTATATTAAAGTGTATAGAACCGTGGATAATTGGATAGGCAGGTTTTAACTAAATTTTTAATTGGGCTTACAATATTTCATTATGAGTAATTCATGTTAATGGTTTGTATGTATTGTAAAATAAGTAAGTAATGAGGCCTGTGAAACATGTTTGATTACAGCTGTTATTACTAAATGATATCTAATATTAATATTAATGTATCATAATAGTTGCTAAAGAATGAATTGTAGATATGGTACCTAATACTTGAGGGAGTATATTGTAAATTTGGAAATCATTTTAAGACCTGAAAAGTTGTACACAGTTTGTGAACAAACTTGGGAAGAATGTGTAGTTAATTGTAGCTAGTAACATATGGTATTCATTTGATTAGTTTAACAATAATATTTTTTGTAAATTTAAATCTGATATAATGCCTGAAACAATGCCAGGCATTGATATTTATGTCTAGAAAACAAGTATTTGGCTTTAGGAGAACATATATTTTTACAGTGACAAGCATTATTTTAATGATAGAAATAAAAAAGTAACAGTAATATTAGTCAAAATCTCCTTATAATAAACAGGCTTTAAATACTTTATAAATTATTGTTAATACAGTAAGATTGTTCATTTTATGACAAGTGATATAGGTACATTAATTATTGGAAAAGCTTTGTCAGCTTTGTTTAATTATTTTATAACATACAGGTATATGTTGTTTTGCATCACTTGGAATGTAAATCGTTGGTACTGTACCATATTTATTTTTCAGTTTATTGTTTTTAGTGTGATTTTTTATACCGACTTACCTATAAACATAATAAAATGTCAATACGCTTTAAATGTACTCGTATGTCAATGTGGATAGAAAAACGACGGATTTTAATAAAAAGTACAGTTACAGTCACAAATATTTTATAAACCGCTGGTTACGGTACCTATAACGCTCATACGGCTTACCTACCTACACTGTTATCGGTACTGCTACCTTGTCGATTAACGTTCCGAACACAATAATTATAAGGTAGCCTGTACTTTACTCCTTGACTGCTATACACTATATTGCACTATTTTTAGTCGTTTGACTATATCAGGCATGCAGGCCGCCTGGTGCTAAGTGGTCACTGCAACCTTTACCTATCGCTTTTAAATTTCCACCGACTCTTTGCTAAACTGTATTTTTTTATCTATGAAAATATTTTAGTCTATGAAAGGGACAGATAATAAAATCCTATTTGGCATTTTTAAATATTCCTTCTATTTCCTAAGTGTTGTGACTGTAGGAGCAATCTTTGCATAGGAGTTATTTTAAGTAGAATAAATTGATAGCTTAGGAACGGAGTTGGTCCTATGTGTGTTATTTATAAATAGTTATACCTATGTTAAGAATTAAACTACATTAGTAGAATTTATTGACTATTAAAATAAAAATCTTAAAATTGACAAGTATTTATTATTTTTCTTCATATTTATTTAATTAAATTATAAAGTTAGTTTACAGTACTACCTACCCTATAGCTAACTATAACGCCTCCAATAACTATTGATCCCGCGGCATTAGAACAAATGTAGAGTCAGCCTTATCAACTTGTTAGGAAGTGCGATTTGTATAAATGTAGGTACCTAATCTATAAATATTACATAGGTACGTAAAAAAATGAAAAAATACATATTGTATTGTAATAGTTTTCAATTTAAAAACAAAATCAGTTGCAATTTTGCGTCATCATTCATAAAAATGAGCTAATAAAAATAGCTATTGTTCATAGAAACAAGCCATAGATGGCAGAATTACGACTTTTACCCAGTTTCGCAATCACACAGATTGTTTACGACAAAACCGTAACGAATTCCATAAAACATTAAAGCCGAAAGCTCGATAAGAGCGCCCGTTTCACAACAGCGATCGGAAACTAGCGTTTTGATTAGCCGCGCTCGAATCGCAAACCAACTCGGATTTATTACTAAACGAATCGTTTCTTTTTCTACTTGAAATCTTTTATGGCGCGATAAGCGGTGGACAATTTTCCGCCATGGAAATGTGGCTTTTACGACGCACCACAGGGACAGATTAAAAATTATGATAAAGACAAAGTATGGAAGAAATCGATTTCATAATGAACTCGATTATAGAAATTGATTGATTTTCTGTTTTCATTTAAAGAGTTTTACATTGCGAGGAGCCCCAACACTGAAATTTCCTTGACTTCCCAGATACCCACCCCACCCCCGCGTTTGTCCCTGCGAGGGGGAGATACTACTCGACAACTTTTTGCGGCCTGGAGGGGGCTTATGCCACGATCAAAAAATTACCCGTATCTTTCGCCCCCTAACCTACCTACCTACCTACGGCGCTGAGACATGGTCTTTCACTGTGAGTCTAATCCACAGCAATGCGAAAACTATGCTCGATATTTATCTACGCGACAGGGTCCGAAACAATGAAATCCGTATAAGAATCAAGGTAACCGACATACTCGTTCCCTAACTCTCGAAAGTTTTCAAATTAAAGTGGCAATGGTATCTTTTGAAGGACCTTGTTCCCTGATGGGGAATAAAGGTCCTCGAATGATCAATGCGTCTATGCAAAAGAAGTACAAGCATAGAGGCCGCCCAAGCCGAGGTGAATTTATAGGCGGGATATCAATAGATTCAAAAGGCCTAGAATCCGGCGGAGTTGGTTCTTCTTGGTTTCAAATACCATCGCTGATACAATTTTGATATGTTGAGGGGGCTGCATGCTGATACATGCGACTACTGCGCGAGCGGGGAAAAATTAAAGGCTCTGGGCGCATAAAACGGGCGCTATTCGACGCTAAATTTTATAATACGCCGCTGATGACAACGGACAGATACAAACATTCTGGTATAAATGTTTGTTTTAAGTTTGATCGTGCATTGAGCAATTTTTACTTTACATAGCTAGATGCCGATTATTTTGCGACCACCTGATGTTAAGTGGTCACTGCAACCCATAGATACCCACATCCAACCTCAAATAGAGCGGAAATCCTATCTGAGGTTATATAGGTACGTGTGATTTCTACTCATGAAGACTAAGATGTTCGCCTCAAATCAAATACCTATCTCCGGCACATATACACAAGACATAAAGAACATGCTGCTTTACGACGGGTTAAGAGGCTAGCGGTAAGGTAGGTACATCCCTGAAAACATATACAAGACATGAAGAAGACGTGAAGAACATGTTGCTTTACGACGGGTTAAGAGGCCGGCGGTAAGATACATCCTTAGGAGAGCTACAATGGCTTTACCACATAAAAAGCCTTTTAAAAATCCATGGTAGTTGAACCCATGCCATTCGTCCGAGCAAATTGGCTACGAACAAAATGCACACTCTAATCTCTTTTTAAGGGGGTGTGGTTGAGTTAAGAAGACTATCTTTCCTAAGTAGCAACCATATCACCATACAGTGCTTCGATCATTTTGTTCAGGGTTAAATCTTTGGGCCGTAATGACCATTTTACTGATAATGTAATGACCGCCTTATTTTAAATTTGCTAGTTTGGATATCAATAAAAATAACCAAAACCGATATGAGAATACTTATTCTGTGTTCTGGTAATGGCGGCAGCGGCGCCCATAGTTCTTACTCGAGTTTTCTATTCGTGGTATTCCTAAGGCTGCACTTTACTGTGGAATTAAACTACTGGGAACCTCTAACGCTATAACGATAAATTATTCTACTTCTTGGCCTACATGAAAGTAATAAGATAGGAAGAAGGTTAAATGAGTTTTGCGACTCCCAATGTTTCCCTTCATGCGCTGAGGTTAGGTAGGTACAGGTTCCAAATTAGATACATTTTATAGGTATCTGTTGTTCAAAAGTCTTGAAAAGAAAAATATCTGTCCCTCCCTACTGACCAAACTGTAAACTCGTGGTAAGCCATTTTACATTGAGTAAGTAGGTAGTAAGTTGACAAAATAACCTAGGATCTAATTTCATGCATGAATCTAGAATCAGCGGCCCACACAACAATACCTAATTTATTTTAATTCGACTTTTTTAAAATGTAATTCCACTATGAAAAGGTATGAATAAAATATTCCTGTTCAAAGATATTCATTGTTAAAGCCAAACTTATCTAGCAAGGTTTGGGTACCCAAGTTAAGATTTAAAATTTCATAAGAAACGAGAATGCAGATTATTCTATAGAAAATGTTAGATTTGTTAAATAAAAAAGGAAAAGAAAGGAAAGATAACAACAGAAAATAAATTACAAAATTTTACAAAAAAAACGTGGTCTCACATAAATCTGGGCAGGCGTCGGAGCCAATCATATCCATTCACGTGGTGGCGACGACGCAGCGGTGCGAGGCGACACGAGCCGGGGCGAACAAACTAGTGCCAAAACAGTTTGCTCATCCGCTCGGGTGGTCTCATCACCACACAATACTTTACTTCTGAATCGGAGGATGAAGAAAAAACCCTCGAGAAATGCCGTGGACGTGCAGTGTGCGCGCGCGCCGCTCACACTACCGCATGAAAAACTGATGGTGTTTACGCAAGTGTTTTCAGTAACAATTGTAAGGACTTTTCTACTATTACTTGGCGATGTGGCAGCCCAGCCGCGTTAACGTTAGGTGTGTTCGAAATGGCAGGAAATAGAAAGAGAAATATAGTAGGTATGAAAGAGCAAAGAAATTCGCTTATAATAATTTCTCTTCAAGTTATTCCCGCAGACAGGGAGAAAAGAGATAGCTAATAAGCAATGGTCTTTATATGTGATGTGATATGATGTGTTTATGTGGTTAAAGTTGGTCGGACGATTAAGATCATATAAATCTCAGAAGGTTTATTGTTTTTGAGACCCATCCATTCCATTCCGTATGCCAAATCACCCGTTTATATTTTCGTTAGCGATAACCTATTAATGACCCACTGCTGGGTCAGCTCTTCTCTCACAATGAGAAGGATATAAGGCTTAGTCCACCACGCACGTGTCCTCACGATGTTTTCCTTCACCGTTACAGCAAGTTATGTATATTTAATTTTATAAAGCGCACATAATTTTCGAATCGAAACATAAGTTTAAGTTTATGGCTTTCCATAGCTACTAAAGCTTAAAAGAATTGGCCATTCCTTGAAACGCCTGAGTCCTTTCTAAGCCGCACAAAGGCACACACTAGCAGCGACCCACATAGCCGATCGCCGTGGTTTTATCAATGTTGATAAACTTAACTACTGCCGCCGCTGCCTTCAGCTCAAAGCACCATGCATGACAGGAGGAAATGCGACCATAATTAGTAGGCCAACGGTGTTTGTAACAAATGTTATTGCGTAAAACTCTTTATAATAGGTCAAGAATTATTCGCCTCAAATAAAGTATTTTTTTCCTCATCTTTTTTATACTAATTGCGTAGCATGCAGGCCACCTGATGTTAAGTGGTCACTGCAGTCCATAGACGCCCGCATCCAACCTCAAATAGAGATAAATAAACCCAATAGAAGCAAACCCTATCTGAGGGGGCTGTTGCAAGCGGGTGCTTTGCTACTCAGGAGCTTTGCTACTAAACCGCAATGCAGAACATCAGATGGGATTTCTTCTTTCTTTGAGGTTAACATCAGATGCCATGCATGCCCGTTTGCTATTCAATTACCTACTATTTCAAAAGAGGCTTTCTGTTAAGAGGTTAATAATAGTTAGTGAGTTAGTTAATAGGTAGTGATCCACTGTAGAGTTGGAACCTCAGCTCACATCGAGGTAGGATATCTCTTAGATATGATCCAGGTTCACAAATTCACAAATATTACCTACAAATGAAGTTTGGAAGGTTCAGTGTTGAAGATTATTTTTGAAACCAAGAAATCTCGTTTAAAAATCCTTTCAGCAACATCTAAAACGGATGTTTTAAAAAAGTGGACTTATATACTCCTGAAAAACTTGATGGATGGAAAAGTTTATCGACTATAGATCAGCTAATCCACTCCCTATTATATAACTTTTTCGAACGCGTGCAGATTACTCAAGGAATAGTAGCGCCTGTAAACAATTTATAAGCAAACTCTAGTTTCGACGTAATCATAAAATAAAATACATAGCATCGTAGGAGCTATTTTTAATGAAAACAAACAATAAACCACAGCTGTAAGTAGAGCCTGAATTCCTGAATTTTGAAGTAAGCTATACCTTCTATAGTTCCTCTAACAAACTATATATAAATTAAATAAAAATCATATTATTTTATTTTCTTTCTTGACAAACGATACGACACCATTTTATCCACACAACATACTTAAACCTCAGAATACAGAATTAAACATAATTTCGAAAATAGAACAATCAATTTTAAGTATTGTATATTTTACTTTTCTATTTTAAATAAGGTTCGTAGCAATATAAATGTACTAAATAAATATAAAATGTTAACAGTTTCATGGGTGCCATGAACACACACAATAAGAATACAAGACAAAAACTCAATTTTTGAAAATTAACACAAACTTAGTAACTTCTTTATTCTAAATAAAATATTAAGTAAGAAGATAGTTAAAGTTAATAGTGGCAGTAAAAACTTAAATGAACAAAATAAATAAACGCAGCCATACACAAAGGCTAGTTGTAAATAAGTAAAAATCAGATAACCAACATCAAGGAGCTATCTGGGATCACTTAATTAGTACGCATTAAATCTGTCGTTTGCGCCTCCTAGGGCATTATAGCGCTTTCCCCTTTATTATCGTATACACGATCATGCCATTTGGCGAGGTCCCAAACTACTTAAGTCAAATTGGATGTCTAACAAGCGTCGCATTCGCGATCAGTCAAATTTTTTTAAGGTGCATCTCTAATGACATCGCTGGCATCCTCTGTGTTTCCAATACGTGTTGACTGCATAAATGTTGGTAATTTATCTTCGGATGACGTCTCTGTGCGAGGAAACCTCATGGATGGAGGTATTCGTGGTCCACAAATGAAAAAGATAAAGTTTATTTGCACAAATTATGGATCAGTTTAAAGTTTTCAGGAAATTTTGGATCAATACATAGATAATTATCATCTTTTCCGGTATGCAATTATTTATAAAAAATAAATAAATAAAAATTATAAATGAAAACTCATCAAGTGCCGACTCGATCCCTAGCCGTTACAACACTGCACAGCTTTGATTTTGACATGAAAAATAATGTAACACAAAGTATAGCACACTCTTAGTCACAATTTGGTCATATAGTATATCACACTCTCAGTCAAAATTTAGCTACATAGTTATAGCACACTCTAAGTGAAAATTTGGCCATATAATTTAGTACACACACTCTCAGTCAAAATTTGGCATTATACTATGGCACACTCTCAGTCAAAATTCGGCCATACAGTATAGCACACTCTCGGTCAAAATATGGCCATATTGTATAGCACACTGTCAAAATTTGAACATAGGCAGGTATATAGACTTTTTGTCAAAATTCGGCCGTATCGTATATCACGCCACTCGCGATGGCTGATCGTGAATGTCCACCATTACCTGCGGTAAGACCTTATCTCGGAACCATTATATCACTAATAGACGCTGGTTTATGTTCAGTGCAAAGATTGAGGAGGCAGCAGAGATTAATAGCCGTTGTTCCACTGGCGATTGCATACCACGCTGGTTTCGAAATGTAGGGGCGGATAATTTTGAACCACTTTTAAAGTTAAAAAGTTAAAAGTAGAAAGAAAGGAGTCTTTATGCTAGAATTTCATTCATATCTAGATCTGCTACTCATAGCAGGCTCACCTGTGATTCTAATTGCAATTGCAAATGGCTTAGGCCTTGATTCAAGACTTAAACAAACGGTACCCTTCAAAACATAAAAGACGTTTTTGTAATTACCCATTAATTCTATTGGTGTTAAACACCATAAGATTCGTTTTGAGAATATCCTGCTTCAAGGCTTACAGAGTTTCAACGTCTTCAATGTTAAAGACAAGAAATTAAGGACAAATAAAAAGGTTGTGACGATATCTTGATGAATTCTTTGGATGTTGATAATATGCAGTTTCGATGCAGTACGATTTTTACTTTAACACTTTACTCCTTGTCATTTACTGTTAAGTGTTTAACTTTGTAAAATATGTTAGACCGACAACCTACAGGAACCAAAAACATGATCTGTAATCTCTATAACCCATTAATGACCCACTACAGGGTCGGGTCTCCTCTCACAATGAGAGGGATGTAGGCCATAGTCCACC
>DWIY01000598.1:0-12442 GCA_018248615.1 Erynnis brizo brizo
CTTAATAGAGTTTTAAAACAAGAATTGGAATACATTCAAGAAAAGGTAAGTAACATAAAGTTAAAGTGAAGTTTTAAACAAACTTGAGCGGCTATAAAATTATTGTACCTACTTATAAAATATAAATAAGTGTGTTATGTCTGTGATGAAATTACAGCCCGTAATGATGGCTACACCAAACGCTGCTAAATATATGACCTACTTAATAATATTTAGTTTTATTGTATTACAGATAAATGAGATAAAAGAAGTAATCGCATGGAATGAAATTCGGGAAATTAAATTAAAGGAAGTATTTTTTAGAATCTTGGAAGAAAAAATGCAGTATTTGGTTTCGTCAGAGCTTGCGCTGCAAATTTATAACTATGTTGAATTTACATACGAGCAATTAATTGCTCCCAATGATACACGCCTAAGTTCTTTAGACATGACATTGTCGCTTGAAAGAGAATACAATAATTTAATGTTAGATTTGTCAGCATTCGATTTAGGCGACATAAAAGAAATTGAAAAAGAAACATATGAGCACGGAGCTCTAGAGGTAAAGCAGGCAGAAAATGCCAACAAATTACTGAAAGATGTGGACAAATTGAGCAGAAGACTGAAATCGTCATATGAGCCGTCGAGAAGCAAATACTGAGTTAGCACTGGTCATTTCGATTAAATTAAGAATAATATATTCTTTGACGTATTAAGTTAAGTTAAATCTGACACATTAAGAATTCAATTCTGTTAAACGGCCATAATATTATTTTGATTTATAACATTTTATATTTTTACTCAATACAACAACAATGTCGTGCTTAAAAGAAGAACGGAAACCTATGGTACCACTGAAAACATTGGATATTATATTTAGGCGTCGCTATGTGCCGAATACTCAACATTATTTCACTAATCGCAAACATGCCGTCAAGCAAAGTAAGGATAAAAAGAAACCTTCCCCATTTCATTTGCCAAGATCTGAAAAGTTGTTATCTTATATAAAATACAGTGACCGTAAAGAAAAATTAATTAGCAGAAATAGATTGGCTCAACCGCTGCACTTAAAAGATAACTTGAGAATAGCAGCGACGAGGGATATTTCAGAAAGGCTTTTCCTTGAAGAGCCCCCTGATGATGTTAGAGCAGTTGTTGAAATTCATCCAGAATTCTACACAGTTATTGAAGGAAGACCCTTAAGATGTTTTGATGACATAAAGGTATATGTAAATAACATTCGTAGCTATGCCATGAACAGGCAGCAAATTGGATACAGGCGCGACCTTATTATGAAAATAGATAAAAGTATAACAGAAGAAACCAAAGAGCATGACATTATTTCAAATAACTTTAAGCAACATATTAAGAATTTTCAAAAATTTCTTACTGAAGATTATAAGAAATCCTGTGTTAAAGTTTCCAAAGCTGAAAAAGTTTATGCAGAACTAGTTGCGATGAACTCTGAATTTCTTGGATACGTCACTCAGCTAACAATTTTAAATAATATTCTATTTAAATTAGACGCAATACGCAGCATACTAAAAATTTACCGCAGTTATTTAATATTTGTAGCCCCACTATCATGGAGGCAACAGTTTGATGAAACTTTGAGAGACAAAATTCAATCAATTCAATTTGAGAAAGGAGAGTTTATGACTGATAACGATTTGGTTGAGACCATGGATATAGATAAAATGATTGAAATAGCTAAAATTGAATTAGCAGATCCATACCCAGCTAATTTATTTTTCAAGCATCCCGATCAGATGATGTATTTGTTCCGTACAATGGAGTTACAGAGTCGTGAGTACTTAAATCAGCTCTCAAAAACTGATGCCCCATTTCGCCATTTGCAAGAAAGAATTAAGCAACTTAAACATGCTACAGTACAGGAGTTAGACTATTTTCAGTACTATATAGACCACATAAATAATGAAATTGCTAGGGAAAATTATAACGAAAGTCACTTACAAGAAAAGTTTTTCAGAATATTAAATACTTCATTTTATGACAGCGTAGCTAGTCCGAGTACCCTTAAATTGAAAATTTGTATTGAATACGTGTATGAACAAGTTTTTGGAAAATGTGAGGAGGGGCATCAAACATTGCAAGACCCTATTAAAATTTTAGAAGTCATGTACGAAGATTACAACTTAAGACTGGATTCATTAGATTTCAAAATAGTAAATCAAGCAAAGAACGACTTCTTTGCACAGGATTTGAAAACTATGAAAGATGCATATAAAGCTCAGCGTGAACTGAGATCATTCCGTGAAATGACAAATGCCATGAATAAGGCTTTCCTACCTCCGGCTAAATATACAAGACCTGTTTTTAAAAAGTTTTTGGATAAAAAGAGTAGAATTGCCCTTGCGGTAGCTGAGCGACGAAAATCTGAGATTCAAACGAGTGAGCGACCCAAACCGAAAAAGTACAAGATAAACCCAGAAGAAAGAGATGGATTACTATTATTCACTGAATGGTGTGAGGGTACTGATCCTGCACCTTACCTTAAAGAATACTATGCTTTTGTAAAGCCTACGTTTGAATGGGTGCCGCGTAAATCTATCATGCCTTAAAGAATCATTAATTTCTGTACGTAGTTTTTATTAAATAAATTTATACCGTATATTTCAATAAAGGTTTTTTTCGTGTATTCGTTGACAAATAATAAAAACTTGAATCTAAACTTAAATCTATCTAGTTGGTTGAGATTATTAATGAAAACATTTCTATATTAATGCCAATTATAGATTGTTCCACCAGTCAGCGTAAAATAAATGTCATAATAATATTGAGAATTCCTGCACAAAAGAAAAAAAACTTCAGAAATTTTAAAAACAATGTCAGGCAGAATGAAAAGAAAATCTACAAGTGCAGATATGAACGTTCCTCTACCAACAGAATTCTATTTGCCAGTATGTGGAGTTAAACGAGCTGAGTTACTTTTGCCATACAAATCATATATAAAAAGACAAAACAAAGAAATACTACTCAAAAAATTAAATTTAAAGGTTTCTGAAAAATACAAATTACCTAATATACAGTTACAAAAAGAGCTGCAAAAAATTGACAATTTGTTGGATCAAGTTTCGGGTATTAATGATATTGATGAAGAATTCTTTACCGTAGTGAATGGGAGACCACTTCACCATTCTATTCCTCTCTATAAATCCCTGAAAACAATATTGAATAGTCACTTAAGAATTCGGCATGGAGTCGGTTATAAAAAAGATTGTATTTTAAACATTGAAACAAATTTTAGACTTGAGAAAAGTGTTTATGATACAAGCCTACGAAGGCTTACTGAGCAAGCTAACATTTTTGAAAAATTTATAATGGAAGATTATCAAAAATCAATGACAGTTTTAGAAGCAGGAGAGAAAATAAACGTTAAATTAGATGCCAAATTATCTGAATTGCAAAATTTGGCGGATGAGAGTTTTAATGTTATGTCGCGACTTATTAGTCTGGATTATAAATATGGCTTACAGCAAAAATATGGAAGGTTTCTGTATTATTTATCACCTCCATCATGGCGATCCTGTAACAGAGAATTTGCGCAATCTGTGGAAATAGAAGCTAAAGGATTCGATTTTGGTAACTCGAATGAGGAAGACACATTCACAGTTATATTTGAAAAAATGCGAAAAGAATGTTTGAGCTCCCCCCTTACGAAACCAGTTCTATATTTTATTCGACCAAATGATTTGGTCGATGTTTTCACTGGAATAGAAAAACAACAGTTATATCATTTCAGTCGTGGGATGCAACTACTACCGCAATTGACTTACTTAAAAGAAGGGATTCGTATATTAAAAGTAAAGAATGCTTTAGATGGCGCTGCGGTTACTGCATCTATCACCAGATTTAAAAATCTCTTATCACTTTGCGAAGAGCGAAGTGCACTATTAAAACAACAGTTCTTCAAAGTGTTGTATGGATTTTTCTATAATAGTGTCGGTACACCAGAGGTTTTAAAACTAATTCTACATTTAGAATTTTGTTATGATAAATTGTTCCTCGAAAAACCAATGAACATTGATATGCTAACGATGGCCAAAGCAATTGAGCGTATGTACTTTGATTATTCAAAACGATTGGATGCAATTCAAAGTGACAAAGTAAGAAATGCAATGAAAAAATGTATGGACATCAATAAACGAAAGCTAGTTAGAGCAAGATATGCTGCTAAGGAGTTGCGCCTATTTAATCGACTAGAAAACGAATTACTTAGGGCTCATAATGTCTGTTTGCAACAGGAACACAAACAATTAAGTAACATCAAAGAAGAAAAAGTGCCATGTAATCGTTTAAGGTCTCGGGTTAAGATTAATAAAGGTCAAAGTTTAACTGACGCCGAGATAGAATATCTGACGTTGTTTACAGATTGGACCAAGAATGAAGATCCTGTGTTATACCTGCACAGTTACTCCCAGAACGATGAGACTTCTTAATAAAACAATTGGATCTATATATTTTTACCTAACTTATATGTTTGATATTACTGTTTTTATGTTGATGATTTTTAATTATGGGATATACGAGTATATAAATAAATAAAAACTTCATTTTCATCATAAAACTCAATATAATTATCATATATGCATGATGTATAATACATAATAAAACAAATATATTTGTAACAAAATGTATATTACCTACTCATATAAATGTTTGGTTTCTTGGTATTGACGAATATCTACTTGGAATTTACATATTTACAAGATGAGTAACATAAACTCTGGTAAAAGCTTCATTAATACATAGGGGTTTACATTTACCTTACATTAATCCACTATAAGTTAATAATAAATATCTAGTAGTAGTACATTATGTATAAACAAATAATTTTAAATTTTTTGTTGTGTTCTAAAACATCACATAAAACATTTTTCATTGACTTGAAAGCCATTTAACGCTGAAATATCTTACAGCAACTTTTAAATTAAACGTTATCTCGATTGGTGGAACAAAACAAATTATCTACTAAAATTTGTTATATACTTAGCGTCTATTTACAGTTTATTTACAAATGAAAAGCGATCTAAAGTATAAAGCCTCTTTGAACATAATAAGCATCAAATTTAGAGGAGTTAGTGGAAATTAAACATTTTTGTAGCTAAAAAATCAGACGAGAACACATAAAAAGTATTTAAAGTACACACACTTATCGTAAAATAGTTTCATGGTAAAAGGTGCAGTTCTACTAAACCTAGCGTTATGACAGTTTCTAAATTCTTAGGTGGCCCATCAGGATCACAATTATGATAATATTGTAAGTTCTATTTATGTAACACTAATGGTCCCACAGAATTTTGTGAGCCACATTATTTTTAAGTTGTTTACATGTCTGTATTTATTGTGCCTATAGACTGATGTATTCATAAGGCTCTTGTAACTTTAATTCTCGCAATCTAACATTTGAATAATCTGTGTGTTTGACTGGCTTTTCTAGCTATTTTCAAAAGAAAATGACTAGTTGTTAAATTAATTTTATCAAAATATCATTCGTATTTTCCAAATGTTCAGTATAATTTGAGCAATATAATGATGGAATACATTCATAAGACGTTACACATCTATAGTTAAAACAATTTTTGGTGTTTCTATCGCGGACATTATCGTAACATCCTGATTTGAGTTTCTACACGCTCTTCTAACTTAACACACACAAACTTGACAAACTGTAATCGTAGAGCGTTTGCCCTACGGATAGTTTATCTAACCCGTTTCTTCTGTAACTTCGCTAATTTTCTTCGTTTGAGTATCATTTCGTAGAGCGCTTCGAGGCCCTCATGTAGTCCTTCCCCAGTGATGGCGCAAGCCGGCTGCACGTGCCACGCGTGTGCGTCTCTCGACCCGTGCGGTGACGAGACCAACTCGTGCAAACCTAACAGTTTCTCCAACTCTCGGGGCTCCTTCGCTCCCGGTAAATCTTGTTTGTTAGCGAGCACTAATATCGGAACTCCCGTATTATCCGGTGACTTGGCCGTACGTATCAGCTCCATTTTGGCTTCCTCCATTCTTTCTACGTCCACCGAGTCTAATACGAATATGATGCCGTCGGTACACCGGGTATATGATTTCCATAACGGCCGGAGCTTTTCCTGTCCGCCGACATCCCATACAAGGAAGTTAACGCCCTTGGACTTGCCTATGGTGCCCTTGACTTTCTCACAGTTAAAGCCGATTGTTGGGACGGTGTTGAGATATTGGTCGAACTTAAGCCGATACAACGCGGTGGTTTTACCGGCAGAGTCGAGGCCGAGCATCACGACGTGGAGCGTGCCTTGAGTCGAAGGCAGTGCGTCGAGCAGGCTCGAATTCTTGCCCATGTTTGCACCCATGCTGCTGCCATGCAGAACTATCTGACGCTTTCATCTGAACGCAGCATCATGGGTTGAGATTTTTACCTGAAATGACAAAAGAACAACAAGTTAAATCTGAATGATAGTAGTATATTATCTACGATACGTGTGGCTTAAGTCGCCCATTATTGCATGGCGAAGTCCAAGTGGAGCGAGGCGGAACTAAGACATAAATTTATGTTTTAACAGCTAAATATTACATTTTGTCAGCCTTTTAATTACCCGAATAGGAGTCAATTAGATGTTAGGTGTTACCGCAAAGTTTTGCCCTACTTAAATATAAAAAATTCAAACGAGCTTCATTCTTTTATTATTATCTACTAACTAATATAAGTGTATTACGGCCATGTCTATTTAATTCTTATTTTGTAACACGTTGCGGTTCTCTTTGTCACCGACCTCGTGCCCTTTTGCTCATTCTTGAGTAATTCAAACATATTCCCATGGAGTTTCGAAGATACTGTTTATGCTCTCTGTTATTATAGGTACGGCGTGCATTAGCACTCCACATACATACAAATTAAGTTGTAATGTTGAGATGGGTATTAATTTTTTGCTTAAAGGTCAACCGTACTTGCATTTGAACAACGTCGTGGGAACTAGTGGCGTTAATTATTTTCGAATTGGACTAATTTAATTTGTAATTATTCTATATTTTAGTAAGATATACCTACCTATTCTTACAATGTCAGTAAATGGAGCATTTATAATTGCATTGTATTTGTAAGTACCTATTTTGTTCAATTTAGATAAAATTATGACCGAAGTAATTAATTTTCATTGTATTCAATGTTAGTAAGCGGGTGCTTATATAATAAACGATTTAATTGACAGACATCAAAATTGTTTTTATTTGTAACTATATACTACTAAGTACTCCTACTACTAACTATCTGTATTTAGGGCAATGTATTTGTTTAAGATTTAAAAGAATCATTTAAAAGCGAAGTCGGGCAGGTAAAACAAATTACAATTCAGTAACGGTAGTTTGTAAGGAGAGACGATGCAACAGTGCGGCGAGACGAGATGTCTCCGCGATGCCCTTTATAACTCCGTATTCATTGTAAATAATATTCATTGTAAATAATTGTGCTCAAAACCAAAGATACTCAACATCAAAGTTATTGGCAACAATGTTCCAACATGGCGTGATCAACATCGCAACACATACGTTGACTACAACATGCTGACAGCCACTCAGCAACATGTTTAGGTATTCAACCACCTTTAAAAAAGCTTTACGGGGCTTTAGCTTTTGTATGCAACTTTATATACTTGTACGTATACATTACCTACACATAATGATGGCATAATATTAAACCTACTTTAGAATTTAGTCCAGACGAATACGAGTCTTCCAAATTAATTTCGGTACTTCTAGATTATTCTGTAAGTAAAGAAAATTTAAACCCATCCGTTAAAAGCGCATCTATTAACACAAACTTTCACATTTACCTATAATAGTAGTAAAATATGTGTGCTGTTGTCTTATGACGAAAGTATCCTTTACATTTAACGATCTCCAAATACTCATAAAATAGGGAGACAAGACTAGGTAAGTGTTCTTTATATGTAGTGATTCCGTTGACAATTTGTTTATAATTGTAATGTATTTTTTGTGTTTGAATAGACTGTGGCGAAATCCTTCTGTACTACTACTTAATGAAGAATACCGTTTAGTAAGAACCTTCAATCAGAAAATTTAAACACTTTTGTGACAATTTCGACCATTATGTTGCAGTTGTAATAAGGTTAAAGTTTCTAGCAAGTTCCCATCTGTATAAAATAATTATTTGAGCCAGACAGATTGCGGACTTTTTGTAAAAAGCGTGACTTGGAAGAACGTTTTGCTCTGTTGAGTGTACTCCGTCCACGTTGAATGCTAGCTAAGCTAAGGTTGCCAGATCATAATATTATATTTAACTGACATAAAAATATAACCAATAATGAATTGAAGACAGGACCAATTAATATTTCATTTTCAGGCACGAAATTCACCACAAAGATATTTTAATAATTTAATAATTAATACTACAAAATAATAACACGAAATACCTAGGTACTTTTTTATAATATCTACTCGAAATAAAGTAAAGTTATGAATGAATTATTGTTTACTATACCAAACGACACTACCTGAAGTTATTAGTAGCGTTTTAATATTGGAGTCCACGACAAGTCTGGTATTGGTTAATTAGTGCCTCTCTTTGTCGTCTAGTACCCTCGGATCGATAAATTCCCCAGGTCTTTAGTAATAATAAGAGATTCACATCATACCTTGATGCGCACGGTTCTCATTGAATGAGTAGCAAAATCTAAATTGCCTACGTGAATTTCATACGTGTAAGCGTTAAATTGTTTATTGAATTTTCACAGTAAAATGCACAATATATCTGTGATAAAATGCTAGTTTCGATGTATTTTTCCTTTGTTCCATTTTGTAATGACATCCTTTATCCAACGCCTAAAAGTACTTCAGGCTTCAGCCGTGCTTACTGAAAAAGGTGTTTATTTGCGCGTGTATCTAATGTATTAAAAAGTATGCGCATAAAATTAAAATAAAACATTCATGAAAATAATGAAGCAGGTTTCAATTACCAGTGGCAATAGCAAAAAAATATTTTAATTTTATAAGATAGTAAAAAAATTAAGGTTGGCATAACATTGCAAATTGCAACGTATTTTAAATACCTTTTTTTAATAAGATTTTAGACTCTAAAATAGTTCGGTAATCTTCTCTTTCAGACTTCTCCTTTCATTGTAAAGATAGATAGATCCTTATTGTAGACAAAAGTTAAAAGTTTTTTTGGTACCCCAAACAGTTTTATTTTTATATTTTTGAGGTCATATAAATCGCAAGTTGATTCCGAACGTTCGACCAGACTCCTCCGGCTTTCGACCTGCTTGTCTTGAAAAACTAGAATGGCGACTTTTGTTTTTATTCGACCGACTTAATACCTATATTCATCCGTGTCCATTACAATGACCTTAGAATCAGATGGACTCATCATTTTATTATTACTTTCATCAGAGTTTTTATTTATAGGTTTCTTTTATTCTATTCGTTTAGACGTAATATATTTTTATTTCAATGTTATTTACCAGTTAGTAAGAGTCATTCTTATTTTACTCCCTCAATGTTTTAAGAACTTTTTAAAGACCCGAATCGAGATTTAATTCATTTCTGTCTATTTATAAACACAACTCGGTAGCGACAGAAGTGTCGATGGAGATATTGCCTATATTTGCTCAACAAATTGTATGTATTTGATTAGCGCGAGGAACAATGAAAACAATATCATTAGTTTCATTTTTAACACGCGTCTAGTGGGTAGATCTTGTTACTTAGAATGAAGCCTTCGTCGGGAGTCAATAGAGTGGTGAAAGTCTAGTATGAATTGGCCCTTTACTTTCTCTCCTTGCCCTTAAGGCGTCTCTACTGTTACTTTTAATGGAATTGTTTCATTTCGTTTAATAACAATAGCAGTCATAATTACTTAGCTTGGGGTTTTTTCGTTGCGCCAGTATTAAATTAGCAGTTTTTACTAATAAATTTAAATGCTTTTTGGGTAATAATTTCATCTCTCTCAATGTGCATTTAAGAAATGTTGTTAATTATCTTCCTAGACCTAGTTTCGTTCATGATTCCCCCAAATAATATATCTATTTATGTACTATTATTGCTGTAACTGTACCTAGAAGGGATCGATCGCTTTATTTAGGGAGCTCCATTTGTTTGCTGAAACGCGGTTTTCCGCCCTAGAAAACCTTCGCCCTCTTTGTTGGTTGGACGACAGATGTGGGAAACCTATATTGCCAATATATAACCCTTTGATTTATGTCAGAATTCTCGTTTTGAGAATTACTTTATTGATTTGGAAATAATTAAGTGTCGAATAAATTGATTCAACATTTTCACGAACAGCTGAAGTGATGTCGTCTCTTTGCCATGGTCTGTAACTATTTGAACTATTAATCCTGCTTTATTAAACACTCGTTTTGATTTTAAATTTCATTGTTTGTATACTATTATTTAGGTAAATCAGGTTCCATAAAGATGGCTCTCCTTCAAAGCTTCTTCCCCGCAAACGCTCTGGAGCCTCCCTTATATTATTATTAGTCTTAGTTGCTCGTGTCAGATGACTTGTTTCCTTGTTTCTATTTGATAAAAAAATAACCTCATCTTTTTACACAAATAAATAATAAACAAAAAAAGTACACTACAGCACTGAAGATAACTTATTAAAGTACTCATAAACCAGAAGTTACGTTGATACAATTCTTTTCCTGTGATATAGATTTATATAATTCACAGGCCCTATAATCTCAGATTAACAAAACACATGCGTAGATATTTAGTACCTGGTCAACCTACTTGTACTTGTACGTGGACAAATATCATATGTAGGTAACAATAAATATTTTTATAAAAGATATTTTGTTGTTTAAAAAATATTTGGGTTGCATTTTTTCTGTTTTTATAGCTTGTTTTTATGAAATTAAAAATATTTCGGTGTTAAGTTATCTGGAATAATAATTTGATTTAAATAATTTACGATGATACGGAATCTTTCATTTATGGAGATCGTTAATGGAACGTGAAGTAGTGTTTCTATCGAAGGGCTGTCAGGATTGCGCTTTTAAAAAGTAGGTACCTAGGTGAAAGAAAATTTATTTTTAACTCACTTAATAATAATAAAATATAAGTGCGTGTAAAATACAATTTAGTTTCGGTCTTATTATAACGAATCATCAAATAGATGTATGTTGGTATAAGTAGGTAACATTTTTTTTACAAATTAGAATTATTGGATTAAGTACCGTCTTTTGGTTTATCCAAATAAGTGCGTACCTATCTAGAGATTCTTTAATTTGTCAACAAATGGATGTTTGGCTCTTTCAACAAAAATTGATGCAAATATTTGGATGAAATTGAATGTTTCTTTTTTTGCGGTCACCCAAGATTACCTAATTTTTATATTAATTAAAATTTATTTTTTGAATATAGTAACTTCAGGTTCAAATGTATTAGTAATAGTAGATACATTAATACAGCAAGGATACTGTATAGTTTTTTTTAAGTCTGGCAGCCCTAAGTCCAGTTACGTGTTCCGCTAGGCAACCTGGTATTCAGTGCAACAGGTCTGCCCGGGCAGACGCATTCGGGGCGCGTGGTCAAAGCAGCCCAGTTATCCTCCACTACTGTTCTGCCATTTCCGCCATATCACTGATAAGGCTAGCAAATGTCTTCCGTTTAGTGCCTATTAACTTTTATGTCCTGGCCCTTACCGGCACGATAGAATATTGGGCTGGGGTTAAATTCGCTTTGTATGGACATCTATTGGACCGTGTTTGTAAGTGAGAGTCTATGTAATAAGTAGGTATCTGCAGGAATTTTAAATAAACATAAGTCACAAATAAGTATTGCTATTTTACAATTACCGTCGTCGTTTAAATAGAATTTCTATGTTTTCATGCTAAGTTCTTACTGTCTTATGCAATGGACTGGACAACCTTGCCAGGTCATTGACAGTTCAGAAGTGAATCTAACATTATATTGTTATCCACATAATTGAGTGAAATAGGTCAGATTTATTGATGGTAACTTTTTTAACTTGATCGAAGAAGCACTAACCGCTGCCGTGTAACAATGTTTCCTGATGTCTTATGATTAGGAAACAAAAAGACGATAATCTTTGTCTTTTAGAGCCTTTTTACAGCCACAGGTAGGAACAGAATAGATTTTTTTTTAATTTATTTGTAATACCTACTCTTTATATCACGAGGAACAAAATGGCAGGATCAGGAGAATCATCCGATCATCCAAATATCTGAAACAAAAAACAAATATGTTAGGGAGGTAGTTTACATTCTGAATTTACATCATTAATTAGTTAGGTACAAAAAACGAATTGGTAATCGAAATCTAAATTCTAGAGTTTTAATATTTTTTTAGTTTTTAAGCTATTGCATAGCTTTTATCGCGGGCCTTGACGGTTTGAGCGCGGCGATCGAATCAAGAAATTTTCGAAAAAACCTGACACGTTTTGACGTTTGTCCGTGAAATCATTCTGTCCGTCCGTCCGTTG
>DWIY01000599.1:0-12438 GCA_018248615.1 Erynnis brizo brizo
CAGAGGGCGCAGGGCCGGGTGGAGTGGCGTCGATTAGGGGAAGCCCATGTCCAGCAGTGGACTACCGAGGGCTGAAAGGAAGGAAGGAATGAAAAGCAAAAGTTTAAATAAAACAGAAATCCCATCAAAAGTCGTACACGGATGCGTTGGCTACCTATAAGAATTGAGGTTGTCATTGATAAACAAATTTTAACACACACACTTTTTTTGTTTCAGGCAAAACTAGAAACAAAGGCGCTAAAAGCGAAAAGGCCCGGCTTCACAGACGACAGATATAACGAGACCTCCTACTATATAGAAAATGGTAAATAGATTAATTTTTATCTACTTTAAAAGTGTTATATTTATTCATGAACTGAGCATGTGTATGTAAACACATTAAGTAAAAGGCGCCCAGGCTGCCTTTCGACTAGGTGGACTGACGATCTGAAGAAGGCAGCGGGAAACCGTTGGATTCAGAGGGCCCAGGACCGGGCGGAGTGGCCTCGATTAGGGGAGGCCCATGTCCAGCAGTACGAAAGGCTGAGAAGAAAGAAAGAAAGAACAAAGTTCTGGGGTAAAAATTCCCTCTCATTCAAGTTTTACTAAAAGAGGTTGATTGAATGAATTATAGTACTTTGTCATAGTACCGTACTATGGTCTTCACGTTTCGGTTTGCGTGTTCGAGGTATGGTTGTCGAATTAAAGGCTATACCTAGTCCTTATTTATAAGCAACAAACCAACATAACTCAGATATTGGAAAACATGTTTTAATATAAAGAAAAGAAAATCCCGTGTGTGTTATCAGACGATAGTATATTTACTTTATTTTAAAAATTTCGAGACCGCCATCTTGGTAACAAATAATCTTCGTACATCAGACAGAATTCCTGTTTCACGTTGAGCGAATAAAGTAAATGAGTTTCTCATTTTTTCTCATTTTTATTTCTTTTTACAAAAAAATCAACCGTTTTCTCATTACGTAACATGCGTAGCGGCGTCTCGATATTAATTCTTGCTTTAACAAAAAACGATCCTCCATATCAAAGGAGAACATTATATTTGAAGTAAATTTCATTCCCGTAAGTCCCTTCAATAATCCATCTGGTAGTCTCCAAGGGCGGCTATGAATTCAACCATAATTTCATTTCACCAAGTTCTCAGACGCTGGGCGCCCTTGGAAAGTTCTGAAAGGATATTTGAAATATTTTACTGGAGAATTCAAATTGTGTAGTGCGTAGACACAATGGCACTCGTGCCATCAATGGCACGCAACACAATATTTTGGGCACATCACTGCTCACAAAATTCATTATGGATTATGAAAAAAAAGTGTGAATTAGTAGGTATTATAATATGACGAGGGAACCCTACGGAATGTTCGGGTGCGTTCGCAAGCTGGTTCATGCTCTTCATGCTCATTTTACTTCAATTTAAATTACGCGTATAATTGAAACATTGCAAAATGTACCCACCTATTTTTTGTAGTAAATAAAGAGTTTCGAGTATGTATTAATAATTATTATTATTTTCCCAATAATGATTAATCACAAAATTAATTATTTGATGGCACGTCTGTGACCTACAATAAACATTTCGTTAGAAAAATGGCACGTTGATATGTAAAGGTTCGCCGTCCCCTTATGATAACATTGTTAATTATTTATTTATCTTTATTTGATTCCAGGATGAGGCAGGTATCAACCGCATTCACCTGGAGGTGCTTCCCCCGTTCGCTGAGCTGTCGCAGATGGTCCTGCCTGGGGCTCCATACTTCCATGCCGAGCTTCCAACGGGGGAACAGCTATACGCCAGGTCTAAAGGACCTTTCCCACTACAGTTTGGCAGGTAACCCATCTTTATTTCCTATACATTTATTAATTTGCTTTGTACCTTGTTTGATAGTACAAAAATGTACAGAAACGAACTTCCTTATGAGATTCAGATTTGTGATTTCATATACATAGTTCAGATTCCAATGACTTCTTAGAAGAAATAATCTTCTATCTAATAGCTGAAGTTATAGATAAATAAATCTGTCTGTAAACCCATTAATGACCCGCTGCAGGGTCGGGTCTCACAGTCAGAAGGCTGTAGGCCTTAGTTCACCACACTCGCCTATGCTGGTTGGTGGACTTCACATGAACTCTCAGGCATGCAGGTTACCTAATGATTTTTCCTTCACCATTATAGCAAGTGATATGTAATTTTTAAAGCGTACATAACTTTTTTTTACGAAAGTTATTGGTGTGCCACCAGGATTCAAACCCGGGCCCCTCGAGTAAGAGATCGAATTCTTAGCCACTGGGCTATCACTGCTTGTAAATAAATAATTGTGATAAATAAATGATAGTATTGAAACCTTCTCTGTATGTACCTACATCATGAAAATCAATTAAAATTTCTGTCCCTACAGAGATGTTCTATCAAGCCCTCCGATCCTGAACTGCGAGGACAAGGCTGACTGGAAGCAGTGCCTGCTCAGCCGAGAGGAGGAGGACGTCCACGTAGCACAATTCAGAAAGAAGTTCCAGCCATTCGACTTCACTGCTGAAGAGGACAGTGATAGTGATTAATTTAAGGTCCATTCATAATTTCTAAAAGCAACTTACGTGTCCAATACATATCATGGCCGAAACCGCAGAAAAAATACTTCTTTCTTATTTACTTAAAAAATACTTTCTTGTTACGAAATGTGGCTGATAATACAAAAGTATTAAATCTACAGACACCTAAAATGAGAATAGATTGAGCTAAACAAAAATGAGCCTAGGCGTAGACAAAACATTCTTATTGAGAATGCTTTCTGGTGCCGGCCCCTTGTCTGTGTGTAATACACGAAATATTATAATAATTGAAAGTAACAAAATAAGATGTTCAATTTTTGTAATATGCAATATTTGTAAACAATGTAATGTAATTGATAAGTGTATGATATAACATGTTTAATTTATTTGAAAACGATGTAAATAGAAGTGTGGTATGAGTATGTACATTTTTACGTACTAAAATAATTTGCGTAAATAAGAATAAAACTTTTTCACAGCACTAACTGGGCTATTAGGTCCGTAAATTTGTCTCAACAGACTCAAATCCAAATACAATGTGTACAAAGTTGAAGGAATTGACAAGTAAACATTGAATACTTTGTAAGTATTTCGTTACTAGTGATTTAAATATAGTTTGAAGGACAAGGATATAGGTTTCTGATAGGAGAAATAAACAGTCATACAGTCAAGTAAATGTATTTTTATTTTCGTTCACATCATACTGTCCCTAATAACTCATTTGTTTGCTTTATAAAAACATATCTGTAACAACATGATTAACTAACTCTTACATGTACGTGTATCAATGTATAGTTAACAAAATGTTTTAAAAATGATATGGTACATTGACTAGAATCGAAACAATTAACGTTACGATTGAGATTACATCAAAATATTGTTGCGAGTATACAATGATATTTCAAGTAAAAGGAGGTTGATACGACAATTAACGTAAAAAGGTCATTAAACAATTTCAAAACTTACAAAGGTCATTAAACAATTTCTATCTTATGAATCTTGTGAGAAGTAGATGATAATCAGGTATCCTCTTGAATATTCAGACATTAATCCATATTTCAATTGGTTGGAATTTTCATCAGTGAAAAAGCTGTGACCTTTATAAATTCGTTTACATAATATTATGAACAAATTTGAACTTCTATTAGTAATTCCTTTAAATAAGTAAGTACAAATGTAATAATATTTTAGTTCCCACTAAAGTACAGTCACTATTGACTATTACTAAAATCGCGCAATTATCGTGTCTACCTCCTTTTAGCAATATCGTTGCGAATAGGTATAATATTTATATATAGTACGGTTTCGGTATATGGAGCTATGAACTAATGCATGCGGCTTGGCTTAGGAATACTCAGGTATGCGAATATTTAAACGATACACTAATGTTCTAATGGACTTCAGCGGATTTGGCATGCTCTATTGTTTCTTTAGCCAAAGATTACCAGCAGGGCCTCATAACTATATACGGACTAGTTTTTTAGACATACATAGAAAAAATAAGTAGATAGAAAGGCAACAAAAACATATTTGTTCCGAATCCACTGTACCTAGTTCAGCTACCGACATTCAGGCCCCAAACTCATTCTGTTATTCTCATTTGCAGTAACAATGAGAATGATAGAATGAGCTAACATACATCAGTTAAGCAGAATCTAGGAGTAAGTCTGCCCCGCCCACATAGCCGTTCTATTTACTTCCTATTTCTATGGTTAAGGACCTCGAAAAAATCCAAGATTAATTGGGCTACCTCAAATAATGTGCATGAGGTGAACCTTTGACCGATTTCTTCAAGACAGTCATTAAAGCATTGGCATGAGAATAAGCGATTCAGGGTCTATACTATATAATCATGGTAAAGATGTACCTAATGTACTAATAAAGATCACAATGAAAATAATACCTATGTGATTTAATGATATCACAATTATCTTTTTTTACAATATATTTAGATTTAACGTATCTGATTTGATTTATAAAAACTGAGATATTAAAAATAGCTTTGAGATGTTGGACTATATAGATAGTTATGAGGTCCTGTCGGTATCTTCCGGCCTAGTGTTGTTCTAGCTAGGATGTCGCTAATCAGCCAAACTGAACTATTGTAATTCATGAAGACACCAGTCAAACTAATATTGTACTCTACGGACCACTACATAATGTTTAAGTTCGATTGACTAGTATAAGATATTTGTGACTAGATTATATAAAATAGATCTCAATTAAATATAGGGCAGTCTTCGTTGGAATTACGAAAGTGAGTCAACGTAAACGATTGTAAATCATTAAAAAACACATAATCCAATCGAATATGTGTCGTCGAATACAAAAAGTCGTGTCAAGTGTTCAACACTTCAAAGTAAAGCTACACGATATAGTTTCAATGTACATTGTAAAGTTAACTTTCTGCCGTATTCACCAAAAAACTATAGGTAAGTGTATTGTCTTGTGTTACTGTTTACTGAGGATTGTATAATATTACTAACGCTTGAATAATTTACATTACGTACATAGGAATGTCAACTGTGAAATAATTATTGCGAATATCAATCAATAATGTACCAATTGCCTTAAATTAATTATTCAGTACCATTATTTATTGTTTTTGGTTACCAGTAAACAAGAGTGTATATTTGTTCTATAAATTGGATATTAAAGTACAGTCAGTAACAAAACGTGTAGGTTAAAAGATTAGAACTAATTTCACACTTAACATTTGTTTCTGACTGTAAAAAATATTACCAGTCCATGGTCGTATTACTGTAAAACTGTAAATTATTTTAACATTTGTAGTGAAGAGATAACTATGATATTATGTATCTAGTAGACATTTAAAATGACAGTAATGTAACGAGAGAATAATTGTATCTGTTTGCAACATTGCGAAGTATTGACTATTTGTTTAAACATCAATTTGTGATTATAATGATTAAGATTAAATATCGATGAAGGAAAATTTAACGTCGACATATGAATATTTATTGTGCAAATATCACGTATTATTTGACATGCCTTAAAATATGATACACTTATAGGTATCTCACAATTCTTTCATGACCTTAAAATATTTTCTTGAATATCTATTTTTTATCCTGGTAGATGAATGTTTCTTTACAATTTTAACGGTACACATGTGGTGAGTTATAAAAGCGTCAGTCATATATTTGATGACAAATTCATGCAAAGACAAAACTATAAGCAAAAGCAGATGTGAGAACACAAAAGTAATTGTGAGATACAAAAACTAACGCGACCATCTTTCCTTCATTCGACTGTAACGAATGTATAATTAATTTATATTTTGTTCAATATTAAATAGACAGTGATAAGATTTGCCAATGAAAACTACTAGTTTCCATAAACTTTACAATATTCAACCAATCCATATTTAATTATTGGATATAATCTTTCAATTGTATCCATAACTAGTTTTAAGACTTTGGTCAATAAGGCATTAAGTTTAAAATATATAATTATTTATTTTAATTATTGTTCTCCTTAATTTTATA
Organism: Erynnis brizo brizo; assembly: GCA_018248615.1. Lineage (NCBI taxonomy): Eukaryota > Metazoa > Arthropoda > Insecta > Lepidoptera > Hesperiidae > Erynnis > Erynnis brizo. Next base: position 6,057 of record DWIY01000599.1, read on the forward strand.
CTCGATACGTTTACACATTTAATTACAACGATATTTACAGAGCGATAGCATCGGATTTATAACCTAGCTAGACCTCGTTTGTGGGTCATATTATGGGCAAATTATATTTCAATAATTTGCCCATCATATAACAAATACTCATGGGATTACACAGTAAAAAAAAGGATATTTTTATACTTGGCACTAAGTTAATCGTACTCATCTCGGCTATATCTACCTATCTACATTGTATGTACATTACTATAGTTAACATAGTATTTTGACTAGATTTGGCAACAGGTAAGAAAATTGTAAAATGTTAAGCGCAGTGTGAGCAGCTTATGCTCAATTCAAGTACCACCGTTGAGGTACTTGGTAAATATTTCTAACATTTCGTTTTAACAATAGCGCTCTTCGTAGGCCTAGACATTATTAAATACTTTTTAGATTTTATTAAAAATCAGTTAACGTCACATTTAATCTTAGTCATTCGTTGTCCAGCAACATCATTGACTGTTCTTTCTAAAATTCTCATAAGTTGTCCCAATAATATGCTATGTAGTAATAGTTCAAGAATTCAATAATTACTTTTAAGTAGTAAATATTGTAGTAACATCAAATAGTGTTGGAAATTCCAATAATGTAAATTATCATTCAAAGATACAGGAGAAATACTCCATATCATTTTAAAATTTTTGGTCAGTATGACCTCATGACGAAGTTTCATTACATTGTATAAATTTTGAATTTGTCTATTTGAAATCAAATATCTAATAGTCGACTCACTAAATTATGATCTCATATTTCAGGCTCACCAATTTTGGCACGTCATTGAAATTGACTTTCTAAATTATGATCTCATAAGTCAGGTTCATCAATTTTGCCAGTCCGACAGAAAAAATGATATAGAGCAAATCCCTTACAATTAGTCTCTCTTACCCGTTCACTTGAAGCGGGACTCGAGACCTAATTACATAGGTAATAACATACCCGATCCATCAGGTCGCACATCATATCCGAGAGCGCAGTCAGTCTTAGCTATTTTTCGTGTCCGACACGGCCTCAGACGTTGATTTGGAACGCTTCCCTAGCGACCTTGGGCTCGATGTGCGTGGCGTGCGGCGCGGCGGGCGCGTGCGGCGCGTGCGGCGCGTGGCCGCTGCGCTTCCGCCGGTGGTGGCCCTCGCACTCCGTGTCGTCGGAGAACCGCGACGGCGGGTGGATGTGCTCGTTGAACGACGGGTAGTTGGATATACTGGAAACAAGTTTTGTTTTGTGGCCTTAGTGCGAATTGGTGGCCGGTAACTTTTATTCGATAAATTCAGATTGTATATAAAACGTTCTTAATTTTAGGTATGACGTTTTTTTAATTCTAGAATAAGTAAGTAAGAGTATTTGTTTGGTATCTAATTTCAACGTAATTTTATCAATAACCGTTATTGTAGCAATGAATTAAAAGTTAAGTATTGTCTATCATTTTGTAAATATTGTTATGCAATGTTAATATTACTGTTAGATAAAATAATTATGACTGTTCAAGTTATCTTAACTGTACATATTTTAGGTAGATAACTGAGTAGTTAATCAAATTCAAAAATGAAGGGAATGTGTTACGTTTCCATCTTTTTCTTATTTAATAAACCTAGCAAATGACTTTGTTGTAAGTACTAAAATTGTATCAATTATTATTGTGTATAAAGATTTTTAATAAAGAAAATTGTTAAATTGGGTTATATTTTCGTTTTAATTTTATTCACGTTAGATTCAATTAAGAAAGTAATTACACCAATTAGGTACTAAATCTAAAACCAATAGTGAGTACGCAACTACGCACAAACCAATTACCGAATCCAATGCCTTGGAACCTCCCAAGTGCCAATCCCAACCAATGTACAGAATAAAGCAACGAGAACATTACCTGCCCGTGGGTTCCGTGGGTCCGCGGCGGGGTCCCGCTAGAAGAACGCGGGCGACGCCTGCCGCGAGCCGCCGCCGCCTTGCGCGCCACGCCACCTACTAAGGTCTCCAAGAGTGATGAAGATGTTTCATGATCGATGGATACATCCGGAGGCAAGGGGGTGGTTACCTGAAGGTGGTCTCGTCGTTGTGGCTGCTGTAGCCGCTGGACGAGCGCACGTGGCGCTTGCCGAGCGCGCCCGCCTTGCCCTTGCGCGACGGGAACGCCTTGCGCACCACGCCGCCTACTGAGTTCTCCGATGACGACGAAGATTCTTCCCGCTCGACGGTCGGGTCTGAGGATCATCAGGGAAATGGTAACTAGTAAGATTCCTGATCGAAGCTAGTAAGTCATGAATGAACAAAATGGTATAAACTTAAGGGTATTTTACTGCGTTTCTAACGTTCGTTATCTGGCTCCTAAGCACCTTTTTATTTGGCGCAGAATTTTATGTAATTTTCTTTTCAATCTTATTTTTAATCTTTAAATCTCCACTTGGTGCTCCAATTTGATGGAAGTTGGTAATTTTTTTTTATTGGGACTTGTAATCGAATTGTATGCAACTATAAACCGTTATTTCAAAATTCAATAAATTATTTTCAAAGAATTTTTAAAAGCAAAGTAATGTCTATTTTAGAAATAATAATAATATTAGGGCCCATGTCATTTTTTACACATGAATGAATGAGTGCGGCGCGCTGTCGTCGTCACTTGCGTCAACAATACAATTTAACATTATTTCGTTTTCGTAATTTTTACCAGTTTTATCAGTGTTAATAGGTTTTATTTTTTATTTTTAAGTACTATCCTTTACGCTGGGTTAAAACTAAAATGTGATTAAAAAGCAAAGGAATGTTTACAAGCGGCGGGGTGCGCGGGCCGCAGCCGCGCGGCGGGCTCGCTGTCGGAGTGCGGCGCGCTGGCGTCGTCGCTGGCGTCGTCCTCGTACTCTGTAATGGGCAGGTGCAGCGTTAGTATCTTCTTCACCTCCGAGTCCGTCGAGCCCAAGTTGTCCGACTCTGCAATGCAAGCGACACGTCACTTGTTGAACACGCCGGCGCGATTGGTGAAGCTGCTTCGATTGCACGGAAACGAATCTGTTTAGCGGCGCTTTCTGTGCTGTTGATTGGCTTATTGTACTGGCTGTTTTTGGAACGAAATGATTGAAGAAATAAAACAGCTAAGAAGTAGATTTCTACATGAGTACGCGTACCTACAGTGCCGGATTCAAATCGTTCTGTTACCCATAGTTGACATAGTTTTACTTTTGTCAGACGAAACGAGACTTAAAAAATATTATTTTAAGATATCCAGCATTGTGTACGAAGAGACGAAGTACTTAATGATAATGTAAAATATGTTACTCGAATATTGCTTGGTTTAATTCCGCTTTATTTAAATAAAGTAATTGTTTATAAGTATTTTCAATTATGCTACGAAGCTTTATATTTTAATTAAATATAAAATTAACAAATCTAAAGACCAATTCAAATTCACAATAATTTTGAATTTTGAAAAATTTCACCATTCTAGGTTCATCAGATTCATTTCCGTGTAATTTCTGGAGCAGCACGAAGCACATGACACATGAGTAGTAAAGATCGTGTTGTGATGTAAGAAAGTGTGAGTGTTTTGTGTGTCACAAACATATCTGAAACATTATGAGACAATGACAAAGATAGCAAAAGGAATGCAGCTCATCATCACCTAAAAGCGTCGGGATTTATCGGGTCTGCATTCATATTACTAAAGCATCATGACAGTTATGAGACAACCAACTAGATAAGAAATAAGAAATTAAACATCGATATTGGAGATAAATACGATACATTATGTGCATGCTTACCTTTATAAATTACAACACCAGTTACGCTCCCATCAGGTTGCATAAAAGGCGATCAATTTGTCAAATTCGAATTCCAATACTTAAACATAAATGGGTTAAAGTAAAGTTAATCAATAGAAGGTGCATTCTACGTAAAATAAAACTAATGTAGCTAACTACTTATATTAAGCTCGGTTAAGACCGTATGGCAAACAGAGGTTTGATAAAATTATTCACCTTGACTCTCTGAATGAGGGTCCCGAAGTCTGTTTCCTTTTCTTCGTACCTTGGTGTATTCCGGTTCTTTACCCTGAAATAGCACATTTAAATAAACAACTGATTTCTTTAAAAATAGGAATAGGAATAATATAATAGGTATTTGTATGTTCTTGGAGCACTAGACCCAACACAGTACCTTGCGGTACTCTATTCATGCTATAGTAGAATGATGTACGAAATGAACAACACTTCGTAACTCAATTTATGTCACATGGTTTTGTTATAAAATATGGTTGTGCAGTAGTTTATTGGTGTAAATATCCTAATGGAGTTGTAAAAATATTGTTGTTTCAATGAATCAAAGGCTTCGCAAAAGTTCGTTAAGTCAGATAAAACATTTTTGAATTAGGTACCTATATAAAAACATGTTACTTAAACGTACCTTATATTTATCGTTTTGTTTCAAGTCATGGTACACGAAGGATCCTCTGACGGAATGATAGGGCCCGCTGTATACGTTTCCACTGTAGCTGCTTTCGCTGTATGCGCTGGGCTTCGTCAGCTGGAACGTTGCGTATGGGCAGATGTCCTCTATGTATTCTGAAAAAGCGGTTGGACTACTTATTAGATTGATGAATATTTATGCAAGGGTACATTTGACATAATTTTATAATTATAAAAGTGAGTGAATGAGATGAACGAACAAGAAAAGAGTATCTTAGTACAAAATGTTGGATGCCGTGGCCGGCAAACTCAATGGATACGTGATTGGATACGATGATGATGGCATAGAGAGGTGAAATTTTAACGATGGATTAGCTAGCTTGTTTGTACACTGGGCTGAAAGCACACAGGGTGATGAAGATGATAATGAGAAATATGATACTATAGCTGTATGAGAAGTCAATGATAATGTGCATAGATGTAAGGTTATAATTTAAAATTGTATAAAAAGCCTGCTCGTAGGGAGGATAGCTGAGGGACATAGTGTGATAAAGATGATAATGAAAGACATGATAAGTCAATGAAAATGTAGGTACAAGGACAAGGAGTTAAGTAAGGTTACCGTTACCTGTACAAAGAGGTGAGGTTACCATTGCTGGCGTGTTGGTAAAGAGGATAAAGATGAGATATATAACAGTATAGATACATGAGACGTCAATGACAATGTACAAAGAGGTGAGGTGAGGTTAGGTTACCATTGCTGGCGTGCTTGTAGTGGTGCGGCGGCGCGGGGTGCTGCGCGCGCGTGGCGAGGTACTGCTGATCGCGGTTGGCCTTGTTCTGCAGCTGCGCCACGGACGGGGACTCCGCCGCCGCGCCGCCGCCCGCCGCGCCGCCCGCCTCTGCCGGCACAGACGCTGCCGTCAACAAAGCACACCTTACTACCGGTACACTCATGTTTTATTTTACTTGCAGAAAAGCATTAAGTACCTATACTTTTATTTAATTTAATAATAATTGTGTCATTCATTAAAATTTTAGTTTATCAGTGAAACAGTAATGGAATTATAGTTCTCTTTTTTGTTTGTTCAGCTTGTTCAAAGCTGTTTTTTGGTGTTTAATGAAGCCTACTACCAGCATGATTTACCACCAGCTTAGATTAGTAAGTAATAAGATGCTCTTCCAGAGAACTAATAAGAAGGTTGCATGCAAATATTTTTGTCTCATTGCAGCAGAAGGGCATGCAGCCCACGTGATGTTACCTAAGTGTTCAAGCCGCAACACAAAACATGAAGAACATGCTAATTAATGACTAATTAGGAGGCTGGTGGTAAGGTACCCGAAAGACCCGCTACTTCGGCTCTATCACCTAAAAAACATTCCACTTTATGAAATGCTTATGGAAACTGATAAGGTCGTGGATACTAACTGTTCCTCCTCACGAGCAGCACGATAGACACGAGCGCGGGTTTATTAAAACAAAGTAAGATCGCAACTAAAGCAAGATAGGTACTAACTGTTCCTCCTCACGAGCAGCACGATAGTCACGAGCGCGGGTTTATTAAAACAAAGTAAGACCGCAAGTAAACCAAGATACTAACTGTCCCTCCTCACGAGCAGCACGATAGCCACGAGCGCGGCCAGCACGAGCAGCGAGAGCGCGGCGGGCAACAGTACGCGCGCGCCGCCCAGCGCCCCGCGCCCCGCCGCCGGCGCCGCTGGGGACACCTCGCCCTCCACTACTGCAAGAATGTAGGCGAATGCGATCATTGAAATCACTTCACCACCTATGTTATTCCTGTTGGTTTTAGCTTAATATCAGCCGCGCTCAGTTTGAACGCGTTTTCGTACGAATTTAACTCGTATACATACGTACAATGTAATAGGCGTGACGAAAGATTTTGAAATCCTCTTCCATAATGGCGGTACATATTTACTATTTACGGAAAAACCTGTAT
>DWIY01000600.1:0-12437 GCA_018248615.1 Erynnis brizo brizo
GCCGCCACCTTTTCATCTCTTTTCAGTAGCTTTCTTTTTAATTCTTTTTAATTCGATCAACTCAACGCAAGTTGGCTCATTTCAACTCAACTGGCTCATCCATACATACAGGACAACCGTCGTCACTTAACTTAGCTGATTACTTGACTACCTAGCTATCTTGCTGATGTACAATCATTTATTGCTATCGTTTCTAAACCTTAATTAATTATATCCATTCCAGGTGGACCCCCAACTGAAGTCGATGTTGGAGAAATGCGAAGAGAAGTACAAGTGCGAGGTGGTGAGGTGCAGGACCGGGCAGCTGCTGAAGGGGCAGGAGGTGTGGCTGGCGCTGCGGGCGAGGATCAATGCTTCGGTGCTGAATGAGGTATCACATTGTTGTTTATTTTGTAGTAAGTGACTAGCGCGATGGTGAAATTAGCTTGGTATTTTTCTACGTGACAGATTTCGCAGCGATGAAATCCGTACGAACCGGAGTAACCGACATAGCTCTTAAAGATAGTAAGTGACAATGGCTGGCCAGATAGTTCGAAAGACCGATGAGCGGCGGGGAAGAATCAAGAGTCATCGAATGGCGACCATGTCTCGGCAAAAAGAGTACGGGCCGTCCTCCGACCAGGTGAACTTCAGCCTGAAGAAGATAGCAAGAAACTGTTAGATTCAAAGGGCCCAGGGCCGGGCGGAGTGGCGTCAATTAGGGGAGGCCTATGCCTAGCAGTAGAATACAAAGGAGGAAAAGAAGGATGTTGTTTGGTATATGATCAAGGATATTTATATCGTACTGTACTTTAAAACAATGATAATACACCTTCCAGATCTCAAAAGACCGTGCGGTGAAACTATCAACACTGACCGCGACACGAGTGTCTCGGCTCCCGGTAGTGGGTCGGCCGAAGGACACCACGTGGCATACGGCGGAAGCCCATACAGTGGTCACTCCTCAACTAGAAGCCTTGGAGAGCGGCTCCATCCCCCTCTGGGTGATCATCGTCGCTGCCATCGTCGGAGCTCTGGTGCTGTTGTTGCTCATCTACGCACTCTACAAAGTGAGTTTTGTTTTCTACTGTTTTAAATGCTATGTTCTTTTCTTCATTTTCTTTATATCTATCTATTTCTTCATCTTTACCTTTTCGTTTAATTATATCGTCAGTGACTTCGGAGTAATGGAGTATGAGTATGAATGGCTACGATGATTCTGAGCCACACTCTTAATGCCACAATCTAAGATTGAAGCGTTAAGTAATGTCAAATCATTTTAATCTGAAGTAGCAGCTGCTATTTTAGATACCGAGCTTAAGATGGAATGATTTCGCCTTTTCTGTGTACGGTGATGTTATAGGCTGTTTTTGTTCGGTATTAAGATAAACGTTATCTTCCGTACATCATCTTACCTCAAGAAGCTGAAGGGATTCTGGATTCGCACCAATATAATAAGTGGCACTGTTTGCAAAGGTTTGGGTCATTACTTTTCTCTGTATTTTTAAGTAGTCACCTCTTCTATAAACTTAATAGAAGCAGCAACAGTACGGAACAGAGAACAGCAACCATGGTAAGTTCAGTGGAGGATTCACTGGGAATAAAAATAAGAAAACGAATAAATCTATAACAGTCAAAAGAACTGACGATTAATAAATAAGCACATAGTATGCAAACTCAGGCTTAATTTAAGATATAACAACAATATTCGACCATAAACCTTAACTCTATTGATATTAAGTAATAGAATAAAAATGACTTTTTAAATTTTGATTAAAATGTTAGGAAACAAATATGGGTTGCTTGTGGTACTATTTTGCATGCAACGATCAAATAACGATTAAGTACTGTCCCGCAAATGGACAGAATGTTAATCAAATAAAATTGGTTGGTGACGGAATATTAAGAGTAAAATTGGACACACACAAAATCCTCTTAATAAAAACTTAACTTCACTTAACGATCACAATTTATTGTATTTATTAATATTTACTTTCCATGTATTTTATTTTTATGTTATGTTATTATTATGTTTATTTTATGTATTCGTATCCTAAACACGACCAGGTGTGAGGGGACAGCTAACTAAATTAATTTATTTGTTAATTTCTTCCAGTGTGGGTTCTTCAAACGCAACCGCCCCTCCCGGACCGCCGGCTGAACTCACCACTCTAACCATAACCCCTAAACGAGATCCGTTAATTAATAGTACAGCACCATTCGGCCTCAAAACAAAATTTAAATATATAAAACTACTAACATAATTGCAGTGCGGATTCTTCAAGCGCAACCGCCCCTCCGACCACGCCGAGCGCCAGCCGCTGAACGGTCGCGACGAGCATCTCTGATATCCGACCACCGCGCTGGGGCTCGCCACCGACGTCACCACTGACGTCACCACCGGCGTCACCACCGACGTCACCAGTGACGTCAGCAGCAGCGACACCAGCGCATCCACCGACGCCGCCAGCGACGTCACCAGCCGCGACTCCACTAGCATCGATAGGTACTGATATTCGAATGTCGTCGTCTTTAAGTTCTAGGCTTCTGTGTTACGTTTCGGCCTGTTTAGCGTATTGATCAGTATTGCTGTCGTTGTGGTTGTTATACAAATCGTGGTGTAGTTGCTTTGACGTCTTACATATGTGTCACGTCACAACACTGTCTATCTGTGTGTTTCGTTGGTGTGGTTGCTGTTTTTATTTAATGCCACGAGATCATGTGAAACATAAAACACTATCACCCATATGGTCTCGTGAGGAGGTTAGCATCATCATTACCATTTCTAGGTCCAGAAATGCACAAAGAGAATCTTACGGCCTAGACTCCAGAACTTAGTACGTAGGTATTATCACCATCATCCTCATACTTTTGATTTGCTATCACTGTATCTATGTCTTCTTAAGAGATGTGTGTTATGGTGTTGGTGCTTTCTCGAATCATCCGTATCGAATAAATGTTAGGATCGATAGTCTGCAGTGATTTCGTTATTCGTGTCAGTGTTAGTTTCGTTGATAAGATGGCGTCTGCCGCTGGCTACAAAATGGCGGCCATAGTCACCATTGCAGTGTGCAAGTGTAGAGGGCGATCAAAATTTTTATTCCACGAGTATTTCATAATACGACTTTACTTTTAAGTTTTTCTTATTATGATCGCCCTCAAACACAAAATATTTTTTAAAAGTATGCTATTTCTTCATGTGAGTGTACTATGGGGAAAACATGGAAAGTCAAATGTATGTGCTTTCTTCATTTGTATATATGTAATTATACACACGATAAAATATCGAAAAACCTCATGAATATCGAAATTACACAAAAATTAAATATCTACAATAAGATGTTTTGAACATTTTTATTTAAAAATGTTTTAAGACTAGAAATTACCTTGAAAATCTATATTATTATGTAATATATTACTAGTCACGATAATGAAATAAATGAGTAAAATAAACGTGTCTGAAATCATCGTAATGAATAAAAAGTGAAAAAATTGTATAAAAGTGTAGCGACAATGTCGACGTGTGAAAGTGTGTTTTGGATGAGTGAGTGTTCAGAAATATGATTTATGTTAATATGTTTAGTTATACAACAGTATAAAGATTATACGATGTATAAAATTTGTCTTCATACAAATTTTTGGAATGCGAGTCATGCCTACGCGCTTCGCGTTCGGTATACGCTCGGTAACCAAACTATCACGCGAGACGCAATACTGTATAATCTTTATACTGTAGTTATTCACTAAACGGTAGGTAACTTAATTTAATTTGGAGTTGAATGATCAAGAACTAATATAAAGGTGAGACGCGCGTACTAATAGGATCTTCTTTATAAATTTTAGTTATTTTAGAAGGCATTTTTATAGAGTCAATCACAGTAGTCAAAAACACAAAATAATTGTATTGCTATAGTTTTTGTTAGTCGCAATTTATAAACGAAATGTTTAATAACGCAATTAAGATTAGGGAACAAATATTTATAAGCAATAAATCACACTTGAAACTATTGTATCACGGTTGTAGGCTAAATTAATTAATGTATGTGATTGTGAGACTTATTTAAGTTGAAGTTGAAAGTCATATCTTCAAAGGAGTAGCAATAAAATTGTACATAATTAGTGCCTTAAACACATATCTTAGGGAAAACTTTTTAAATATTTACACAATTTTGTTCAAGACACATGTGCTTATAAACTTTGATTTAGATGCGTGGAATAATTATCTACATACAAGTGCTACATTTACATAGGTGCGTATTTATTTATAGTATTGGTGCGTATTTTTTATATAATTTGTATGCCAAATGGGCAGCTTTTATTAATTTTTAGTTTTTAATTACTCTGAACAGGAAGAATTTTAAATCAAAGTTTATAATCAGCGATTTAGAATAGTGACGTGCTTTTTAGACAATTTTATATAAAAATCGATATAGAGCTTCACATACGTGCCTTCTGAAAACTGCCAGTTACTAATTAAATATTAATGTAAATATTTTTTTAGAATATTGTTTTTATATTTGATATATTTATCATTTTTTCACAGAACAAGTATCTAATGCCGATTTCCTATTTATTATTATCCGTGAGTATTTATGAACGAGTTACGAGTGATCTGTTTGACAAGATTTTTAGTATCGATTTATACATTGTATGAGTGTATAAATAGTGCGTAAATTTTACAATTTTTGTATATAAACAATTATACACCTTGTAAATATAATAATATATCAAAATAACATAAATTTAAAATCAAATCACGAATCGTAGTAGGTAGCCGCCCAAAAAGTAGGTACTTAAATATTTTATAAGTGATCGATTTAACGAAAATTGTTTAATGTCTGTACAAAACGCGATCTCGGCTCTAGTTAAGGTGAAAAATTGTAGAATTATAATTATTTGGGCCGGCAGAAATATGCGTATTATTATTATTATTATTATCACATTTAATATTTAGGTAAAGATAAATAATTCTGTGAAAAAATGGTAATAAAATAAAATAATTAGCGCTAGCCACGCCATTGTTACTTTTTATTATTAATAATTATTTATTTTACGTAATTTTGTATTAATAAGAATTCCGCTTCTACTTATAAGAGATTTTAACGACTAAATCTGGATGCCATATAATATTGAATGTAATACAATACATACCTACTTATGTAATAATTTTGGTTGTCTGTCTGGGTAACATGCATTTACCAAAAATATAAAATTGTAATTAAATTTTTGTTTTTTTATACCTGTGTTTTATTCTGCATAAATATCCAATTTTTACCTATCAGCTCTTGGAAAATGTTTAAAACATCATTTTAGAACATTATCTCCATCACTACCTAATTTATATTAATTATTGAATTGGCCATAAATTATGAATTACCTTTATGGTCTTTACTTTTATTGTACATATTTTCTATTGCAAAGTGTAGGTACTATTTATATAAAAACGAGATATCTGGGCATTGTTCAATTACGATCTGCGGCGTTCACCACCCAGCTTTCCGTTTAAATTGGCTAAGGAGATAAACCGGCGATGCCCGTTACGCCCGATTAAATTAACTCTCTTATTGTGTACCGTCAGCAAATTAGTTGAACTGAGATTTAAAAGGCATTAAAAGCTTACGATTTACAAATGAAAAAAGAATACATTATTTAAGAAACCATTTATTAAATTCGTTGCCGGAGATACCTACTTTATTTGAGGCGACCAATCGACCATGTTAGTCATCATAAACGACGCATCCTCAAATTTATTATTTGCCGGAGATACTTTATTTAAGGCGACCGTGTACGACCACGACCAATTATGAACAGCTACGCATACTCAAACAACTGTCTCTAGACAAGATTTCTATTCTATTTGAGGATGTTAATCTGTGTCCATCACTGATCTCATATACAATACGCTGGACTTACGATAAGCCGGGCCATCGTAAGGCGATTTGATTGTCTCTGATCGCAGAAGTGGGTGGGAAAGGAACTAATAATAGAGATGGGAGTTACGTCAAATTTACAGTGGTGTCCATGGATCGCAGTGACCTAACGTTAGTTAGAATAATACATCTATGGCAGTGACCACTTAACATCTGATCAGCCTTTTCTACTCATTTATTTTCAATAATAATCTCTTTACTTAAATAATACTCTCGCTTATTCGCTATAATCCTTTTTGTGTCTTATTAATATTGGACGCTAACCAGTGCAGTCAATTTTACTGACTGGCTATAAACCTTTTTGTATATTTTTGTATTATTTTTGTTGGGCAGGGGTTCCCAAAGCACATGCAAAAAAAATTAATTTGATTGCGCTGCTGACGGTGCAACTAGCGAACATTCGTAAATCTGTGTAGTCTGTAACTGTAGTCGTCTCTACGTCTGTCTGCCTGACCGAGCCGTGGCGAGATGGAATCACTGTGATGTAGTTTATTATCAGAAGGGATGTTCTTGAGGTTACTATTTGCTAAGCTTAGGACAGGGAGTGAACTCTACCTACCTTATTCATAATTATATTGAACTCTACCTAACCTTACTTTACTTACTTTACTCCTAGCTCTTAAAACTAATCACGTGCAATTTTCTGATAAATATTTATTTTTTTGTCAACAAATTTGAATGAAAACGCGTCCAAACTGATAGCAACATTTCAATTGTTATTATCAAATATTTTCATAGACATTTTCGGAAAACGAAAGATGTAAGATTACATTACCTTACCTATCTACGATGATTTATCAGATTTGAAAACTCATAACTTTCGTGAGCAATAAACTCACGATACAAAATACCAAAACTTGCGCCTTATAAATCTTGGCTAGATATACCACACGTCATAACAATTTTCATGCAATTTTGAACTTTACTGTTTTAAAAATAAGATTGAGACTAAGTTAAATAAAGGAACTTCAAGAGGCGATGTCGCAAAATGACACGGTACCTAAAAACAATGCCATATAAATGAACGTAAAGCTGACACGAACGGTGCCATCGGAGACACGAATAAGATATAAATCATACATTGGCAGTAAGTTACGCCTTCTTGCATTAAAAGCTATCAATAATTCCAAAAGTAGTTGGGAATAAGGTATTGACTTTTAAAATTACAATAGATTGTAAAGAATAAGAATTAAAGTGTTACAGATAAAATTTATTCCCTATAAATAAACAACAATCCTTTTATCTAGGTATCCTTAGCATTATTGTGTTAAGCAATATAATAAATATCATAATAACCCTTTTTGAAGTCGTTTACAATAGGCATCAGTTAATTTTCAACTTTGTCAACTAGCATCGGTTAACTAAGTTAATTTTCAACTTTGTCAACTAGTGATCGGTTAATAATAGGCCACAGTTAATTTTCAACTTTGTCAACTAGTGATCGGTTAACTATAGGCCACAGTTAATTTTCAACTTTGTCAACTAGTGATCGTACATCAATTTGCAAATTAGCATTAGCGTCTATTTTAGCGTCTGTTGGCACTGTATTTGTCACGTTATTCTTCACATCGGTGATCAGTTTCTTGATATCTGCCTGTGTGAGATTCAGTTTATTCAGCAAGTTCGTATTATTACGGTATAAGGCTTTTAATATGTTGTCTCTTACTACTTTTGAATCTTCGGATAGTAATTCGTTGTACATGTTATTGCCATCCTTAACAATTTTGGTAGGATCGGTTGCTTCTACTCGTTCATGTATGTTGTTAAAATTTTTAGTGGCGGTATCAAAAATTTTGGCGATGATACCTTTATGTGGGTGTTCGCTATCCTTTACGAACAAACCATGGATATTTTGTTTCACTGCACAAGCTGCGTCCTTAGCTTTGTGTAACCATCCCGTTATAAGCCCCTCTGTTTCATGTGTTACAATAACTTGCCCATTTTCACTTGGTTTCACATCTGTTGTAACTTTTTCACCAAACACCAAATCGTTTCCATATTCGATAAAATTGTGAACGTCTGCTCTGAGTGCATTCGTTGTATTTTTCACTGTTCCAATAACGCTGTCAATTAGACCACACTCACTTTGAACAACAAATAGAGTAAGAACAATTAATGAACATATTTTAAGAAAATTCATGTTGACTGATTTCGCGTTTACTTTAGAGCTCGAATGTGCAAATATCTATTATTAACGACTACATGACAGTTTTATCGCAATGAACTTATGCCCTTCTCATAAAGATTGTCTGCTGTTATCGTGTATGATTCATTATTTTGTTATTTAAGGAAATAACGTGTGTATCTTTATAAGAGCTGAAATACCCAAGGGTTTTAGTTTCGTGATTTATAAAATTTTCAGTGAAATATTTATCATAATAATGGGCTTGATGTCCGATAACGTTTCGTCATTTACATAGTAAGGTTTTGTAGATCATTAAATTAATACAAGATATTATTACTATAATACAAAACATTTATTTATCTACGATACTTTCATGGGATTGAGAATTACTTTTCAGAGAGGTACACTTTCATAAAAAAGTACGCATTGTATTAAACGTGACATACATGTTGTCGCACCAACTAAATGTATAACTAACTAAAGCTCGTTACGAAAACCAATTTTCACGCAACGGACTCGTTTTAACATCGTTATGTTACAAGATACACTCCAAAATTCAATTCCCTCAATTACTGGTCGACTATCGCTAGGAGATATGATTTAGTACGTTAAAACGACACTTATTGCGTCCGTATAAGGTTTATTATCCCACAGGAAGGAGTAAATCTGAAATAAGCAAGCAAACCATTTACCGAAATACTCAGGCGATATCATATAGGGGTATTATTAAGAGCTCGTTTGGGATTCCCCTTGTGATGTGCCTGGAATTTGTCTGTGTCCATTGTCTGACGTTATTTGACGTTCAATTAGTTTATTTATTTATTTAACGGACTGTATGACTCAGTGACTAGCACGTCAATGTGCTGCACTTCCAGATTTAATGGACCAAAGGCGCCGGAATTAGGATTCATTAATTTTTTTATTTTAACGAGTATGAATGAGTTTATTTCTTATTTTAATGAATGTGTTACTACACATTTATGTCATATGTTAATGGCACAGTGCTACATTTTTAAGAAAAACTACTTTATCTTTATAAACACCTACAAAAAACCTATTCATTAGGGCGTAGTTTTTTCTAAATAAGGGCTCGTCGACATTTAATTTGCTTCTTGTAGTAGCCTCTGCCTTGTGAAGTTTTAACTTTTTTATTTATACAGTATGTGGACGCTAGCGAGATACGATACACTAACAACAAACAAGGCAAACAACACTAGATTTCGAAGGTCGTTTCTATAGAAAATACTTTAGGTAGTGTCACCAGTGTGTAATTATAACCTAAAAACGTTTGAGTGCAATGGAGACGTGCAAGTGCGGGTCGGTCCATCTAATATTCAGGTCTGGTGCGCGGCTGTCGCTAGTTATTGTGTCAATATTCTTTATTGTGCGCGCGGGTAGTTGGAGATTATTCCGTAAATTATCAGACTACCTTATCAACCCTTTGGGCTTCTTATCTCGGAGCTAATGGGGTAACTTTAATATCAATATAAATACATTATAAATATGAAACATTCTCAAGTCGAAGGAATTTTAGAATTGCTTGAATAATTTTAAAATAACTTTAAGTTAATAACCTTATTGTTGTTGACTTATTTAGAAAAGCTAACGATTATAATATTTTGCAGCAGATTAAAGAGACAGTCTTTTAAACACACAATTCACTCATTCCGCTGAAGCAACGTGAAGAATCCCTGTGAATCCCCGTGGGGTCATGGGTAATCCCTATACGCATGAAAATAGCCAGAGCCATTGACATTGACACGTACTTTATATAGTTCCTATCTTTCTTATAAAAAGAGCGGGTAAACACGCAGACTAGCTACTTGATGGTAAGTGGTCACCGTCTCCTACTGACAACGAGCAACACCAGAGGAGTCACTAGTGCGTCACCATAGCTCTTTTTATGACCTTTTTAAAGTCAGCCCAGCGGAAATAGCTTCTCAAAATTCATGCTTGAAAGTGTACCGAACTTTTTAATAATGCTATCATTCGTCTTATTTTCCTACCTACCTAATTGTAAGGCCTATCAAATTGAATAAGCTTTAGAATGTATCAAGCTTACATTATACTGTCAATCGCATGTAAGCCTTACTTACCTAATAATGTGTCGTAAGTTTGGAGCGACGCTTCATATGCACGGCTCAAAGTTACTCTATCGCGAAGCAATAACGCGGTATATTTATACTAGATGCGCTTTAGCATGTCTTAGTAGCTTAGAATGTTAGCATTGCTAAAAATTTTAATAATGTTGTTTTCTCATAAGAGAAGCAGGAAAACAGACGGACTATTTGATGGTAAGTGGTCACTGTACCTAATAACACGACGCAACACCAGGGGAGTCGTCAGCCCTTTGTACTCCACTGCTGGACGTGGGCCTCTTTAAATCGATACCAATCCGTTCGGGCCCGCTGAATCCAACGGCTTCCCGCTGTCTTCTTCAGGTTGTCAGTCCACCTGGTCGGAGCGCGGCCTGTGCTCCTTTTGCCTAGACGTGGTCGCCATACGAGGACCCTTTTCCCCCATTGGTTGTCAGTCAGCGAACGATGTGTCCAGCCCATGTTAAGTCTTTCCTACAATAGCTCTATCACCTAACTGTGAAACTACCCTAAGAAGTATTAATATTTTATTATTATTATTAACCAATCTACGTGTATAGCTTTAGGTTAATAACTAGATATCTCAAACTGATTTATGCGATACACCCCATTGGATATACGTGAAATTTGTATCTGCATGTTAGGAACTTCGGCTAGGATCATTAACTATACACCGACAGACCGAGCAGCTTAGAGCTCACGTTGGTATTAAACCTCAAACCTCAAATCAAACCCTAACAAAGCTATGGGTATACGAATAGCACAGGATGTTTACGCTCTAGTACCTGATACACTGCTAATTGGTATTTCCCGGAAGTAAAACCTTCAATTGAGAAGCGAAATTCCGCAGAATCTCTCAATCTTGTTACGGCTATGTCTTGGGTATGTCATGTTGGTTGTGCTTTGAGCACGAAGGTTTAAGTGATATCAATAACTACGTGGAAGTCTTCGTCATCGACTATATGTCGAAAAAGTCTGAGGGACTGGAAGTGAACGAACAGGGAAATTTTCTATTCATTTTAAATCGTTAGCGGTTAGCTCCAGGAGTTGAAATTATCCTTGAGGGTGTGAAATAGAATCTAAGCCTCTCAACTTTTTATACTCGTAAGCTAAAACTTTTTTATATACTTAAGAAGTGCAGGCAAATAGACAGGTCACCTGATGGTAAATGGTCGCCATCACTTGACACGAAGAACACCAAGGGTCTCGTCGGCTTTGAAAGTGATTTCTTCGAACGCCCTTTTTGGAAAAAATATTACAGGCTACGTAATTTTCTTTAATATAAATTTTGTAGCCATAAATAGCGTCGATTGTACGAAGCTTTAACAAATTAAACTTCAATTTTACAAATTTTAGCGAAATTCCATTTTTTGTTCCCATTTCCAGTGCGAAGCGGTCGTCGCAGATTTTTCAATTTAAACTCCGCGGGGATACAGGGGCAAATTGATTAGAAACTTCTTGTGTGGGTTTTATTTTACAATTTGCTATTTCTGCTCGAGGCGTGTGTTGGTTATTGTTTTTGGTAGGTAAGTATTTATCGGCGTCTCAGTAGTTTTATTTTCATCAACGATTTTCAATATTTTTCTCGCAAATTCACCCGCGCAGACTTTAGAATTGGTCCAGAGAAATGAAAATTAATTTCGATTAAAATAAATAAGTTGTAGGGTATTTCATCCAAATTCATTCCATCGTTTTTCTTGTGTGAAAAAACGTTAAATATGAGGGAGAAACATTGATCCATTCATTCTGAATAACTTCGACATTCGGTATAATGAATAATAAAAACAAAAAAGGTTCTACTTCTAGAATATGCCCTCTTTAATCTAATATCTGCTCCAAGTTTTGCTTTTCGAGAGTACCTAGATATACTTTAGTATTCCCACACTAATTCAAGAAAAATTAAAATATCACAACCAGCCCCAAATATAGGCTTCACGTCACATAAAACTATTGTGTACAATAAAACTAAGTGTTAACTTTATAGCTATGAAATAAACTACTCAATTTAACAGAGCAATACAGTTATTGGGTGGTTGTTATCCTTTTATACCCTGATATATAGCAAAGCCTCCAAAACCCCGGATATGGGTGATTATTGCGCAGTCAGTTGATGGTATTGGGGCAATAGACCGAAAACATCGCTGACCCAGATATTAGGATTATGTTTGTAGCTAGATTATGCCCACGACATCGTTTTAGCGACATTCGACAATGCGACAATCAATTAAAGAAGTCAAAGCACACTTTCATAAACTCTAACACCCCTTCCGCCGTTATCTATCCTTTCTTTTTCCCCTCTACAGTTCT
>DWIY01000601.1:0-12428 GCA_018248615.1 Erynnis brizo brizo
AAAAATACCTCGTACATTTATCCTATACATAGCAACACTTACATCTTTGAGAATATTTTTTTATTTTTCTTTATCGTGTCTTTCTTGCTCAACAGAGTGTGTATTGTATAGTCCGAAAGTTATATTACTTTGAAAGTAGCAAATTTTGTATCTTTGTTTTATCACTGATTGTTATGTGTATGCACTTCGTTCTGACATTTGCACCCAAACAGTTTTTGCGGCGAAACCAACATTCCCCCAATTTATACTTCTTTTAACTCTGGAATACTTATGATTTTGCAATCTATGGTCGTTAACAATTTCACGATTGTGTTCGTCATTAGTGTCTCCATTTAAGAAATCGGAGTCTGCAGACATATTATCCTTATTATTTAGTATTCTTAAATTATTATTATTTGCCTCGTTGTTTACGTTTGGGGTATTCTGTGATGTTTCTTTGTTACTGGATTCGTTTGGTTGTTGATTCGCGTCTTCGTATAACTCATCGTAGCCTAGTACTAGTGGAGGGAGGACCACCAAACTGGCGGTGAGGTCGTGTGCCATCTACAAAAAAGTATTTTAGATTTTCACTTGATTTACGCATTATAACGCCAACTTTAAGTATTTATTTTTATTTATACAAATATATATTTAATAATTGTCTAGAAAATTCGAGAACTTCGTATTATTAAATAATTTAACATAAGCCTTGAAACTCACCACTGTACATAAATGTAAAAGAAAAGCAACGCAAAATAGAAACATCAGTATTTTTACGTTTAGCTATAAAAATGCATGAAGTAGACTATGAAAAGATTTGCATAATAATATCATGAAAGTAAAGTTTTATTTTTATTACAAATCATTTTTCCTTATGAGCGTTCACCATTTAATATTGAAGGGGTTACTGTAACAGTATAACAACTAGATTTTAGACTTTATGTGCCTTTTTGTGTCAAAGCAAAAAAAAGTGAGTCGAGTCTATGTTGGTAGAGTTGTTGCAAGTAACTGCGAAATTTTAGAATTGATATCCTTGTCTAAGTTTATGTTTAAAATTGTTAGATAGCCTCGTTCATCTAGTTTTAAATTTTTTTGATAAATCAGCGATTGTAAATACCTAAATTTATATTTAAAACTTCATTTTCTGGTGGATCAGATTTTGAGTTTAGATGATGAGTTTAGATTACAGTTTCTGGTTGGGTATGTGAGTTCTTGTCTTGTGTTTGTCCATGGCACCCACGACACAAGGACTATGAATGTAAAGGGTATTATGTCGCGAATGTCACAGATAAAGGTTATTAGGGTAAGTTAAATAATGTGAAATCAAACAAAAAATATACTTTCAATTATTTATATTGAAATTATCACCTTCTTAATACCAGCACTGAAGGGTGTCTACGTTTTACGTAAAACACAATTTCAAATAATAATGGACATTGATCAAGTGAAACAGTTAACAGTACAGTACAGGGCCGGTCTGGTCGAGGTAAGAGGTCGACCCGCCAGAAGGCACTTAGGGACAAATATTCATTTGTTTGGAGTTCAATTTGGCAAGTCAGTTCGTTCAAATAATCAGAAACACCATCCATACACTTGGATTGTAAAACTAGCACTGAGTCTTCGAATAACATTCAAACAGTTTATAGATTGTTTACAACTGAGTGGTGACGGCATTACAACATAAAATGGAAATACAATCTCCAAATAATCAAAACACTTTAAAATTATACATTTAGATGGTATTACACATTGCAAACACATTTCAAAATTTTTGAAACAAACTAAATGCGAAAATAATCTAAATTACATTACAGCTTTTATAATATTGTCCACTATTATTTTATCGCGATACCCAGTATGTGGTTTCAACTAATGTTATTAGGCTGTCGACACTCTGTATAAAGTCAGTTTTAGATCAAAAGTGTACAGTATTTGTATTAGTATTGGTCAATTTGTTGAATCGAGTCTAAAGTAACATGCAAAATATTTTTTAACTTGATAGTGTATATTCATTTCTTATATAGAAGCAATTATTATTTTTCCATGATTCAGACAAAACAAATAATCTAACACCTCTTTTAATAATTTTGGGGCTTTAGACTCAGTGACAGTTTTACAATCCATTTGAACTAATCCCTATCCTACGCTAGACCAAAGTAAATACTTCACAAAATAATTCCATCAACACGAAATGACAGACCGGCCGGAGACTACAAAATTATTGCTTGATTTACTTTCCGCTAGTAAAGCATTTTTTTTTACAAAATATAAAACGATAATACATCCAGACTGGATGATTTAGTTTTAATGGCAGTCCAGACTGAAAGTATCAGATGCAGTCAGATTACTGTTGACATATGAAGTCGACACACATACGCCGGAAATTAATAACCGATCTTTAGATTTGGATAGCCATAATCATGTTTGGCTACTAGGCAACATCTTATTGAATATAAATTGTATAGTGTCTTTTGGAAACAAGTGGAGTCAAACAGTATCTATCTCAATGCATACAATATATTATGTTATTAATTTCGGGTGTTACATGGATAAACACCTAAACACTTTATCTGGGCACAAGGTTGCTATGTGTGTATACCTATGTCTGTATGTGTTGTTGTATGTGTTAGTGCTTGTATATATGTTTTACATTTTGTAGCAGGGACGTCGTTCGCCCAACACATGTTATAGCTGTCCCTTTTGTTATTTACACAAAGCCACTGTCTATATAAGTTTTGTACACATAATGCCATGTGCCGAGATGAGTTAGGCGTGTATACATACAGTGTGAATGTCAGCTCCATACAGATAATTAGGCGATATTGATCGATGTTAAATGCCTAATCATAGTCGGCGGCAATCTGATTACATCTTGATAAGAAAATCAACATAAAATTCGTTTCTATCAATTCGAACCCAATTTTCGAATCAAATTTGTGTTTATGAATCAAAATTATCTAGCTAATACAATTATTCGAATATAGCCACATTAATTCTTAAATCAGTTAACATTGGCAAAAATTTGTATAGTTTGTGAAAAAACAATCAACCTTAGAATCACTAAGTACTCAATTACCAAATAATCCTTCATACAAAATTAATAATTCTATATCCCTCTGCCTTGATACATTAACAGATATTGTTAAATATTCAGTCTGAACACTAGTTTAAATATAACTCCGATCTATAAGACATGTACATAGGTTTTTCTTTTATTTATCAGACTATGTAAATAATTGTTTTACTAATTCAACTCCTTTGTATAAAAATGTCGTAAAATTTAATTTTTAAAACAATTATTCACAATGCCGTCTTATAATTTGTTAACGTAATGTTAGCACAACTTCTATCATTTTAAAAATCTTAACCGATGTCTTATTGAAAAATTTTGGAAGTTTCCTACTCATTCTCGAATCGTCGCTCTGACAAAATATTTCTTTAATATATTTACAATAAAACAAAACGACAGTACCATAGTCTGAGTTTTAACAATGGGAATCGAATCAACCTATCGATTGAAGTCACCTATTGAAGTATAGCTTGCTATGTTGTGGATGGATTAAATTAATTATTTTTTTCTGGCAATTGTGCATATATATAATGGCATGTTTTTGAGCCTTTGAGCTTGCAAGAACCTGTTTCGAAGTAGTGAAGAAGAATCATAGACGAATGTAGCGCCGACGTCGATATTTTATTACTTTTGTCTCTAAAATATGTTTACACATTCCCAAAAAAGTGAAGTAAGAAATAAGTGATCAGAATATTTAACTAGATGGCGCTGAGTAATTCAAAGATGAGAAACAATTCGATAACATTCGAATACAAAATCTTGTAAAACTCAGACTAGGCAACAGGTCTATGGTAAGCGATATTTTATGCCAACGATATCTTGCAATCGAAATGTAAAAATATACTAAGAATTTGAAATATTATTATTTCAATAACGTTTTATAGATTGCAATTTTACATCCCAGACAATAACAAGTGGTTATATAACTTACTGTGCGCGTTATGTTATGTTTTACTACTACATACTTGTGAAATAAGTCACCAATACCGTTGACGCAAAATAAAGCGATTGCATCAGTCTTTCCCTGTGACTGCTTGTGTTTGCGGAATATCAATTGTTAACTTTTTTACTTTTTGGAGCGGTGATAGCCCAGTGGCTTAGAATTCGACCTCGAATCGACCTCGAATCACAGGGGCACGCACCAATGACTTTGTAAAAAAATTAAATATTACCTGCTGTTACGACGAAGGCAAACATCGTGAGGAAACCTGCATGTCTGAGATTTCAGAAAAAAAAATGTTCTCAGAGGCATGTGAAGTCCACCAATCCGCACTAGGCCAGCGCGGTGGACTAAGACCTACATCCTTCTCATTGTGAGAGGAGACCTGACCCTGTAGTGGGTCATTAATGAGTTACAGACGAGCACCTATTACTATATTACTTTGTAGGTAGCTGAGCCTGCTGCAGTGTTCAGACAGACAAAGTTATTATTGCTACTCTATTTACTTCTTTTTTCTGTGGTTACTATAGTTATATAGTTTCTTACTGTAGTTATATAGTTTTTCATTATTCATCGGATTTTTATTTTTCACAGTACGCCAGCAATTTCCTGTGGCCCTTCAAACTAAACAACCCCACCGGAGGCTGGCGCAAGAAGACCATTCACTACGTCGACGGAGGTGACTTCGGCAACCGCGAGGACAAGATCAACGAACTCCTCAGGAGAATGGTCTAAATAAATATAGATTTTAATACCTATTATGTTGGTTTGATTTCGTTTTCGCACCTGGGCTTTTTATTGGGATTTGAAATTGGAGAATATAAAATTAGGCTATTTAGGGATTTATGTAGGAAAGGGGAGGTCTCCAAGATTGAATTGAACATAATATCATAAAATAACCACTTCTAAACCTTATCGTTTGCACACATTTTGCTTATCTAATAAAATTTTGGATGTTTGATGTACCAATTGGGTTAGCCACATTAGAATACTCTTAGTAAATGCAGTGGCATAAAAAATTAAAAACAACTTTTATGAACTATATTGTGGCTATATGGCTTTTATGGCTATAAATGATACTGGGAAATCAGCATGCTGATATTGATAGTAAAACAAAAGGTTAAAAAAATAAATTCTTGATCAAAAAATTAGTTCTTTGGTATATTTCATACAGAAAATAGAAAAAAAAATCTTATAAAAATAGTCTTGTTTCTTTTACCCACTGTTACAAATTAGATTGGTAACGAACTGAATATTATTTTTTGAACTTGTGAAAAATGCGCTAAGAATTCATCCATTGAGTAGTAGTTTGGCGTCCAATTCATAATCTCCCTGCGTAGGTTCTGTAAATAACAATATTTATTATATTTTTACCTCTCATTCAAGTGCCCAGTATTTATTTATTTATCCAACTTTTTACATATTAAAAATAACTTTTTAATAATAGCTCTATGCATGCTTCCTTTGCTTGTATGTAATAATAATTGTACAATGTACCAACAACACAGGGGAAGCTATATACCCTTTTAACCAGGGGTTGAACCAGCTTTGAGAAAAACATATTTACCACCTTTTAAATCACTTCTAAGGCATATGGCCACTCTCAATTTGGACACACACGAGTTAAATTCGTACGAATTCGGTCGAAACTGAGCGTATCAGCAGTGATGACCTTTTTGGAAGATTGAGGTAAAAAATCAGCACTTCTTTTGACTATTCCTCTTAGCCTGCCCTGAAGCCAGCATGATCTGAATGTCTTTTATTTGGGGTAAGGAGTTGAAGGAAGAATTTCTTTGACCAAGAAATAGGCAGTGCACCCACCCATATACCTATAACTCAAATATTACTCACTATGGGCATACAGATGCACATAATTAGCTAGTCAATATTTGCTTTATTAAAATGCAATATGCAATACACATTTAAATATTAAACAATGTTTACCTCAATGATTGTATATAATTCTTGATCAACTAGTACTGCACCAGGTTTGCAATTTTTATAGGACGCAAACATTATTTGTGAAAAGAGATTTCTCACAGCCGTTGCTATTTTGATATCTGAACATGAAACAATTAACACTTTGGACTTTTTGCCTTCTATACTCAGCTCTACTTTCTCATTTCCCACTTCAAATTCCAACCAATTGTTTGACATTGACACACTGCTTTGTTTTAATAACATATCAATTTTTTTCTCCAAGTTACTTTTGTAATTCGCTTTGTCATTTAGAACTTGTTTATAATCAGCTGGTAATTTTAGATGGACTGACCATTTATATCTCAGTTCATTAGATACCTTAAAGCTGGATGCACCATGAAGATGTTCAGCTATTTTGTATATTAATGTTTCCAGCGGCGCCTCGTCTTGCTTCAGGCAGATGGTGTTTAAAGGTAATTTTGTCTTGACAAACTGTACAGGATTTAAATGTATGCTTTTCTGATACAACACAATCCATTGTTTTTGTTTCTCATCTAATTTTCCTGGGATAATTGTAACAATTTGTACTTGCACATGGATATTATTCACATTTTTGATGTTATTCTTCTTCAAAGGGATAGCATAATTCTTTTTTTTCAACCGTTCCTTGACTTTGATGCTGGTTGATTTTAGCACTTTGTTTTCAAATATCGTGATGTGGATCTTTATGTCTCCTAGTATGTTTGAGATTAATTTGTTTAATTTGTGTTGGATGGTCGCTACTGACAGGCTTATGAGGAAATAGTATGTCTGTGAGTCAATGTACTCATTTTGGTTGTCAGTTAATGTTATTTCAATGTCCTGTTGTGTAAGGTCCGTGTAGTTATCGAACACGTCAGCCGTCACTTGGATAACACTATCCATTAAGTCTCGCCTCTTGGATAGTGATACAGCAGCTAAGTACTCACTTTCCTTATCAAGTTTTTTGGAAACCTCTTCATTTGTTTTTGTAACATTCTTCAATTCTGTCATATAATGTGAATTTGTCACCAATTCGACTGCTTGGCAGTCATCATCCATTTGATTATAAGAGTCCTCTTGATCAATCAAAAATGTGTAAATTAAATTCGAAAATGTTATACAAATTATTTGATTGTCCTTAACGCAAAAGTCTCTTACGTTCCTTACAAAGAATTGATGGCGATCAAACTCAGCGTTGGACAATAAGTTATCATTCTTCCACATTGTAAGGCCATCTGTATATATAATAGTGTTTTTAATCATTGTAAACTTGTATAAAGGTATGTTTAAATGAAAAACTTCTGGTTTCTGATTGGTGTCTCGTAATAGTGCTTTGACAACATTGCCACCAGATAACCCAATGAAAACTGAAATGTCTACTGCTATGTTTATTTTAATATCAACAACTTCTGAACAGCTCTTAAACACTTTCAGGACTTTTAAACACTCATTCTGAAGTTTATTCATCATTTTTGGAATTAAACAAGCATATACATTGACCTTGTCCAGAGTGAATACTAGCAAGGTACATTCCAAGTTACTATCCTTTACATCCAATATATGTTTTAGTGGGTGCAAGTATTCTGTTTTGACGTTATCACTGGCTATGATGTTCTTACCTTGATTAAGGCTTATAGCATCTTTATCTGGAAGGTTGATGTTAAATACATTTTGACTATCAAATATTTTATTGAATTCATTAATAAACAATTTTAGTCCATTATCCTTAAATTGAAAACTGGCTATATACTCTTTGTTAATAGTTTCACATGCTATAATGTTGTTTAATTTAGCTGTGATACGATTGAAATCTTCTGCTAATTGGTGTCCAGAGTTTATTTTATTTATTTTTATATTTTTTTCACAGTCCAGGCATAGCACGTATTTGTGTATAAGTACCTTTTCGATTTGAAAATTAAGTGGAATCACTATTGGAGCACTGCTGAAGTCCGCTGTGTCATACAATAATAATTGATTCCTCGACCATAGCACTACCGAAGAGTTCGCGGTACTGTAGGTTATATTAAAATGTTCGATGAAAATATCCTGCGGTATACTATAAACAGCCTTATTATTTATGCCTGCCATGATAATATGTAATTAAAGTTTATTAAAGCAGTTAAACCATTATCGTTCCATTTGAACAGTCAGACTCAGTCAGTCACTAAATTGCTTTTCAAGATTTCAGACTCTCTTTATCTTTGAATAAACACATCCCGTAATAGAACATAAAAATTTGTTCATTTAAAAGAGGGGTTTATTATTTAATTACTTATGTACAATGATAATAATAATCTAAAACTTCTCACAAATGCAGTAAAAATGCTTGGCTTGAAAACTTTTCAACTTTTCAATGAATGAAAACTGAAAAGAGTTGTCAATTTATTGTCATTGTCAATCAATAATGTCATTATGTCATGTCATGGTAATCCAATGTTGCCATTAGTTAGTACCTACGACCCACAGATATAAGAACATTACTTGAAGCTAATTTTTAAGGTAGTCATGTATGGCATGTTAGCCCGGTGTGGAGAGTCCTTTAGTTTGACCATGCAGTGCTAAGTTAGCACAGAGTGGAGAGTCCTTAACAACGGATTTTAACGACTAACGTCGTTTTTAACAAGCGAATTAACACCTCTCTCATATTATTTTTGCGATATTGCCCAAAAAAGTTGGAAAAAAGGTATAAGCTGCACTATAGTTTGCGCAAGTATACTATAATATAATGAACGTTTGTAGTCGGCATAAGGAAAGGCTTACAAAAAGTAAAAAATATACATACGAACGTTAATTCATTTATTTCTATTTTAAATCGTTTTAATAACATACATATGTACAAAAGTAGACAAATAATGGTACATTTAATTCGGATATTGAAAACAAAAAAGGGTATTTTGCATAGTAATTTTCTGCCTAGGATAAATAATAACTAGAATAATAATGATGCCATGTGGTTACATTGTGATGATTATAATAAAAATAATACGGAAACAGAGTTATTTATTTAATCGCTCATGCGAAATTATCTTAATGACGCGCCCTTGTATGACAATTTAGATTTTTATCGTTCACTACAAGAAAAAAAAAGGAACAAAATTACCATCAGACATGAATCTTACAAATAATAACTAACCCGCTTCAGTCTTATGGAGACAAGAGTTACTAGGGTCTAAATAGACGTACCACAACCACACCACCGACAGATGTCGGTGGTGTGAATGAATGTGACAGTTTTCATACTATTTGTCACCCGACCACGTGGTGTGGTTGTGGTACGTCTACCTATTTAGTCCCTTACTTATAATATCCACATATTAAAGAGGGCGTCAAAAGATATGTAGCGACACTTTAGGTCGATATCAAGTTTATTGACATAAAAAGTGCCTTTGACACTGCTAGCAGTATTACCAGTAAAAGAAATTGTTCCTGTTTTCCGCAAAATGGCGAGATCATCAATAAATTTCATCAGGCTATGATTTTATTGCTTGTAACTATGTTTTTTTCAATGTGATAGATATAGATATTAGATAGATATTGGATTTTTAAACTAATTCAAAATTTAGTTTGTTTCTGTAAATATTTAAATTGAATCTGAAGATATGACAATTATTTTTTTCTTAAAAGATTTATTGTATAGCTGAACCAGGAATATAAAAATACTCCCTTGGGCATATACTATTATTATTATAAAATATCTTTTTCTAACGGGGTGTAAAAAATCTCGCATGCCTAAGAGTTCCCATAATGTCCCATAAGTTCCCGAGTACTCAAAAACAACCTGTAATACCTTGAAATACCTTCTCATAGCGTGCAGGACTTAGAATATCCTCCTTATTTTCAGAAGTGACTTCATCCTGCAGTGGGTCAATAATAGGGTCAAGTAGCTAATTTGTTTTATACAATTTTTCTCTGTAATAAGATGTAGGCACGCAATATTCCTGGCAATATAGGCTATACAAATATCTGTTCATTCCTTACCGATGTATCACATCTGTTCTATGTACAGAGTTAAAAACCAGGTTGACAATAAATATAATAATACAATTAAATAATTAAGTAGAGAAACAATATTTCCCGTTTTAAACCTAATTGGCACACTTCACATAAATCACTAGCAAAACTACTCCTATACGAAATTACAAACTAAAGAGGTTCTTCATATAAAATAGACACTAACTGCGTTAAGGAGATAGTACATATATCGTTGATATGTGCTTCATATTGCTTGTATTGATCTAGGTTTTAAATTATTAACAACTATTCTGAAACGGTATAGCTCAAGGTGGTAAACATGTGCAACATGTTAAAATAAATTGCTGTTCGTTAGTCTCGCTAAAACTCGAGAACGGCTGGACCGATTTGGCTCGTTTTGGTTTTGATATGTCCGTAAGTCCAAGGAAGATTTATACGGTGAGAAAATCTGAAAAGAATGCGATGAAAATTGTAAAAAATTCTATATTTGGCATAACGAAGTAGTTTTTTTGTATAAAAGGAGAAACTACCGTCTTTGTAATTTTATCATTTTTGATGCCTAGCTAGCCTGAAGCCGTAGAACTCAGTCAGCGCTATTGCTAGCTATGCTCAAAATCGTGTGTAATTTACCCGAACCAAGTTGGACGGCAATAATTTTTTTTGAGTCAAATGGTGGTGTTTCAGTCATTGTTATGCAGGCTCACACAGAGCTGGAAAAGAAGACGAAAAAATAAAGAGTGGCGTCAATTAGGAGAAACAATACAGACTATTGCATGTAAATAACAAACAATTGTTGAACTGAATGCAAGTGGGATTCTTAAAAGGATTAAAGAAGTGATTATTTCTGTTTTTAATAGGAGTCCAAGAATTGTGGATATAATAGCAGCTTCATTTGATTCATAACTATTGGTCTATTTGAATGTTATGTAAATTTATTACTATTTAAATACGTACTGACAATTCGAGTTTCTATTTACATTTCAATTGTGAATAGTTGTTAATAATTTTGTAAACCCAGAGCGTGGATAGATCAATGTCTTAAATACATAACCAATAGAATAAAATGTAAACCGATGACTAAAGCAATGTATCGTTTTCTGTGTCGGACACTGAATATAGAATTGGATCTAATTTTTTAAGATTGTTTAAGATTTCACACATTGTAACTATGAATTTTTCAATTTTTTATTTCGTTGATCTTACATAGTAATAATAAACCTAACACCTTCTAGTTTATAAAAGATCCATCCTTAGGAGATCTATTAAGTATTTCAATAGATCCAATCCATATCGAGCGTATGACAGTGTTTTACGGGTAGTGATCGTGTTTCTAACATAAAAATACATACACGTACATAAATAAGTAAATGCTAGAATTATTTCATCTACGGAATCTATATTTACACAGCTCTCACAATCTTGAGTATTATTATAATTGCACTTTATTTGTATGTGGCTCGCCACAAACGAGAATCATCACAAAATAAATACGCAACAATTATTCTATTAATTTACAATACGGTAAATGGCAGTTGGTTTTTTTAAATCGCACACAACAGATTTTGAAACAAAATACTTAATACGAGAAAAGAAACTATCAATAAATACAATCTTAATCTCCTAAAAACTGTGTTCATAACGTAAAATATCACGTGCAGTAGAGGTAAGAATTAATTTAAAATTTATTTTCAAAATGGCAATAAAAAACTAACATGTCCACTGACACATCACTAATGTTGCCTGTATCAAAAATTCAACTAGTCCATATTTCGATCCTATTTTACTTTTTATTATGCGACGTTCGCGTTTCACAGTTTGCAACACCGGACGTCGCCAAGTTTTAGTAAATGCTACTTTTTGATATCGGGATCCATTTTTGTTTTGTCCATTGATGACGTTACCATTCCGCTTTGTGGATATAACTTATCTAAGTGTTTCAGGGACTCGTTCAAAAAGTTCTGTAACAAAATAGAAATAGTTTAAGTAAAGGAAAAATAAGTGTATCAGGTCGGGGTCACTAGCTTAGCAAAGGAAGATTTCTCTCAGCGAATTGATGTACAAAACATCGAAAGCGTGATTCAGGATACCCGTGGCGCCCTCTTTTGACGAGTGGCGGAAGGCGCCAATCCTCAATTTAGAATTAGATGTTAAAATTGTAAACTGTGTAATTTCTTTGGAAATGTACTTAAGATTTTCGTATTTATAAGATGTAGGTAAATCTGCATAGTTTTCATTATAAGAAGAGAAGATCCACACTGCAGTATATCACTAATGGGTTGCGACTTGCGGATAATGCATAAGTGATCAATAGTTATGTTGTGTTTTTGTTCTGTTGTATTTTTTTTATTTTGATCTCTTATTCTTGTATTTTATTGTGTTATGCTAAACCTGTATTTACCTGCAGTACGATATAAATGGATTGCGGACGATACTAAAGTGATCAAAGTAGTTGTGTTCTGTTTCCTTGTATTATGTTTTGTTGTATTATGTTTCTTTGTGTTGTGTTGTATTTTGTTTCTTTGTTTT
>DWIY01000602.1:0-12426 GCA_018248615.1 Erynnis brizo brizo
AAAAACTCCGATCCGAAGTTCCACTTTCATAAGGAATATGGAAGCTGGAACTTCAAAACCGATCAACTTCATTGTCAAAAAAATGTAAAACATCGTTGCTAGCATGTAGCGTTCATAATTGTGTACGACAAGTGCCTTAACGAGAATATGAGAGATTAAGAATGGGCAAAAGATCCGATTTCAAACTGTTTCACGGTTCTGACTTGACACGAACGAGCCTGCTGCTCTGAAATGTGTAGGGATTTTGTTTTATATTATTAACAAAATTATAAAGTTAATAATAATGATACAATTTTTGGTACTAAAGCTGTTTTGTACACTACTCGAAAATTAAGAAAAGGTGAGATTTAATAACAGTAATAAATTTAATAAAAGTAATTATTAAAACAGCAAAGTAACACAACATCCGGTGGTTTGCTATTTAGTTTATTATTCAAGCATAAAAATCAAATTAACCACCATAAAAGATAATTCACATAAAGTAATTCTGCCATTTATTAAATGACATACACAGTATGAGATTTTAGAGATGCTAAATTTCCACTTGATAATTAAAACTAATTTATTTAAAATTAAAAGAGCATAAAATTAGCCTAACGACAAACCAATGACGTGAACTATTTCTGGAGGAACCAAGTGGGAGATATACGTGACGAGTTATATGTGATTAACCCAAATTGACCAGAAACAACCTAAATCTGCATTGGCAATAGATTTGTTTTGAAAGCAAACACCGCTTAAGATGCTTTGTTTTTTTACTGATGATGAATAGTTCTAATCTTGTGAGGCAATCCGTCAAAATATTGAGTAATAAACTCAGAAGCTCTTAGGAAATCACAGAAATTTTTGATGATGGCGTTATTCTGAAAGTTGAAAATTTTTTCTCTTAAATGATTGATTCGAAACAGATTTACATATTTTATATTTGAAATTCATAAAGCTTTATAGAACAAGACACATCAACCGTTAACAAGACTCTAGGCCGAATAGATAAAAAGAAATCAAACTTGAGAGTAGAATCTAAAAATCCTTTAAGAATACAGAATACCACACCTCTTAATGGGTATCAATTATTATACACACCAATATTTAAACTACTCATAACTAAACATTCAAAAGACTTATGAACTATAGTTAGATAATCAGTAAAGTTGATTGCTCGACTTGGCGGGGGCACTACCGTGCCCCCAGATTTACTTTAATAAAGACATCACACACAGACACACTAACATTCAACTACGAAATAAAAGCAAAAGATACTGCAGAATATGTATTGGCAGTACATCTATCGTTAGACGAACAGGACACGATTAAAGATAACGAACATATTCGCAATGAAAAAGCGCAAGAAAAAAATCAAAGCAAAGAATTCGCGGAACCTACGCGCGAGGGCGTAAGTGTCTTAAGAAAATGACTCTACTCAGAAAGATATTTCTGTAAATACTCCGTGATGGCGCCAAATAAGTGGAATTACTCGCGCTTAGTCATGACTTAGTGCGAGATCTTTAGCGAGCTTAGGATGTACGTGCCTAAGGTACGTTTAGAACGAATAAAGACGAAGATGATTGACATAGCTCTCAAAATATGCAAACTAAAGTGGCAATGGGCTGGCCACATCGCAGGACTGACAATCGATAGGGAAAAAAGGTCCTCGAATGCCGACCACGTTTAGGTAATAGGAGCACAGGCCGCCCTCCTACTAGACCGACTGACGACCTGAAGAAGACAGCGAGAAACCGTTGGATTCAGTGGGTCCACGACCGAGAGAAGTGGCTTCGATTAGGGGAGGCCAATGTCCAGCACTACCAAGGGCTGAAAGGAAAGGAGAAGGTACGTTTAGACTACGACAGACATTCTGACATAAATGTCGAACATTAATATCTGTACTGTTAACACTTGTACGGATTTTTTGTGTCCGAGTAGTATCTATTTGTGTAAGTGTGCGAAAATTGTGTCCGAGTTGTCACAGGCAGACTAGTTTGTTCGCGGTGTATTGAAAAACATGTACGAAAACTTTTCAACTACACTAGACACTTGAACACAACGTGTTCACACGGTGGCTGATGCGACACTTAATTGTACAGTCACAATAAGTTTTCAATAGGAGACACTCGTGGTCATACAGAGACACTCGATGTAACATACACTAAGTGTCCCGTGTGTAGTGTCGTAGTACTCGTAGTCTAAACGTACCCTTAGCGCGAGATCTATAGCGAGCTTAGGATTCACGAGCTCCAAACACTTCCTTATCAGGTACTTAAGTTGTTTTCACGTTTTCTTTAACTCCTACGTTTGTCGATAATTTACTCGTTATTTCTTGTATTTCATTTTAAGCTCATTTACTTGCCTTACTTTGTACGTTTCTTATATTCATCAACACATCTTTGATTATTACGAATACAATTAATCTTTACTCTTCGCGTCTTATTTCAATCTTTTTTTTCAACAAGCGATTAACCTTTTAACCCTAGTTAATACTGGACAAATTCGATTGTCACACAAATAATGTAACACAGTATTAAAGTCATTTAAAGCTTAATAGATTGCCCTTCATCGCTATAAAGTTCATCTAATTTAAAACTGAACGCCCTTTCAGTTTAAGTACCTTCGAGGGGCGAAGTATACTTGCACATTAGGTTCTTAAACGTAACACATACAACTTGATGAGTCTTGAAAAGTACTTAATTTACTTGTTACTTATTAAATTTGGCATATTTAAAATTCTAAGTCGGATGGTTAACTATACGTTGACGAAAACGCAGACAGAATAGATGTATAATTGTCCTATAACAATCACGCACGCTCCACCATACAACACCAATTTCTTGATTGATCAAGTCAACTTGTCAACACAAATCACCGCAAGCAACCGAGTAAAAAATTACAATAAATATTGCCACAATTAAATACCATATAAATTGACGAAGGAGCGTTCATTCTAGAACTAGGCGGTGTTTAAATGAGCGATCGCTGCTTCTATTCCTGGCGTCTATTCCCGGACGGTTATGACAATAGCGGCTCTGTGGTGCCGGATGCCGGGAATGACCAATTTACGGCCGGAACTGCTTTATGGGTACGATTGACCGATTGGAATCTTTTTTTTTACTTTTTTTCTTCTAACCCTGGCAGGTCAACCAGATGTGGTCAGGGTTTGACAACTTTTGTACCGCCTTTGTATCCGAAGGCGTAACAAATGTTTGCAATTTTGACAGGTTTGTAACAATCCTCTTTGCTGCAAATAATTTGTTTAGACTATGCCTGAGCAAAATTGGTACTGTTTATTATCCTTAACTCAAATTTTAGAACTGAATCTTGTGATAAAAGAACATTTTTGCCTTCAATATTAATAAACTACATGACATCGTGTTGAATGCTGTTCGATAAAATAAACTTTTATTTCCAAATTTTATATTATATCGATATTCGTAAAAGGGAACATTCCAAGATGAATTATTTAAATGTCAACTAGTAAGTGTTTCTGATGTAGTTTGTAGATTAATATCAATTTATAGATAAAGATCTAAAGATAACAATTATAAATATAAATATAAGTACTGAAACGTATACTAACAATCCTTTCAAAAACAGGAAACGATGACAGGAAGAGCTTATCAACAGATCTAATCGGAATATATTACGCTATGCCTAGTTCAATAACTTGGTTTCCTATGAGCAAAATAGTAATACATTCTAAGCAAATGCTTGCAAGAATGAATAAAAATAGAGTTTAAGATTAATAAATAAGTGTGAATTGCAAGTAGGCATTAATAAAAATAGGTACCTACTCATACCAAAAACGATAACTACAGATTGTTACGACTCGCGACTTCGTTTACCTGTAATTGTCGTATAAGCAAAGTACATTGTAAACTTGTAAACACTACACTATTGCTAGTAAAAAGTATAATAATATAATACTTATGTAGTGATTACGACATAATATTGGGATCTTTGATTGTGATAACATAAGACATAAAAGAGTTAAAAGGCCATGGAAATTTTAAAATTTTATATCTTGACATTGCACACCGATGCACGAACATTGTATCATGGAAATATAAGATGAACAAATGCAATATCCTACAACTATTTTGTAGGATACTTACTAAATCAATAATAAATCAATAATACTACTTAATAAATTAATGCTAACCAAAAATAGACCAATAAACATAATTATTTATGATTATTGTAAATTTGAAAGTTTGTGAGGATGTATTTATAGATGGAGCGGATGAAAGTATGATTTTTAATGCAATTTATTTTATAACATACTTACATAATTTAGGTAATAAAATTAAGTATACACGTAGTTTATAACCTGCATTAAGATAAAAGATACTTTTAATTCCTCTCTGGTCCAAATTCTAAAATCAACGCGATCGACGCCGCAGACAAAGTCTCGTTGTTAATAAAGCAATCACACTATAAAATTAACCGTTCACAAAATAAGGGAAATTTACGAGGCAACCAAATTCGAGGCAGATTCGGGTCATGATAGAGTTATCGCGCTTAATTGTCGCCGACACTTCGGATATTACGAGCCACACACGTCGACCAATCACGGTAATGTTTTTGTCTTTACATCCAATAATAATACGCTTTTTTCCCATCTCGATGATTTGTGAAGACAGGACGTAGTCACAATGAGACCGCGGTGGATGCGGGCGAGAGAATGGTACTTTATGGTATGTACAGCCATTGTAAGGGCACATGTGTTAGAGCATTTCTTGTAAGTAGACGATAAAGGATAACCTAATTCGAGCTAAGTTCCGAGTATGGGGTCGATCCCGTATAATGGGTGTAGTTTCAAAAGGGATGACGTACTTATGACCCGAAAAGCCTAACCTAAGTTCTTGTTACACCGGACTCGAACAGCAGCTAAGTAGCTACAAAATAATATATTCAATATAAACCAGAATGACATCACTAAAGATACGACAAGATTAGTATGCAAAACAGCCGATGAGAACAAAGTAACAAGTGAAGCGAAACCAAAAAGCCCGCGGCAGAATTAATAGGCGAAGTGGCACGCGATACCGATCCATCAGTTCAAAGGTTTCCAGTTAATGAATCAAACGACAGCGGACTCGCAACACCTCTTTTGTGGCCGGACAAAATTGACTTTGACGAAGCGAACGGATCCAAAATAACCGATCGTGTCCAACCCATTGTGCGTCGTATAATTAGAACGCTTGGAAATAAACACGTGGTGGCAATTATCGCAGCGGCGGGTTAAATGAGGCACCGAGGAGATGTCGTTAATGGGCTCACTCGGCCCCCGGCATCCGGCGACCGAATCGCTCGCGAACCAAAGAAAAGGGAGGTGTTACCACCTCTAGACATGCAAGCCACCTACTTACTGTCTTAGATGCAAAGGATTGAGCAATAAGTTAGGTTAACTTAAACCTTTAATGCCTAAACAGTGCCTTATTACAGTACCAAGCTACCTACTCTCTTAGATGCAAACGATTTTAATAATGATTTTAATGATGATTATTATTGAATAAGTTAGATTAAAGTTTCTTTAATTTATCTAAAAAACTAAAACGCGTAATTGATAAAAATAAGGTGCAGAACAACGGACTGTCTGATATAAATGAATACATAACAACTGAGCGTAAAATGACATAATCCAACCGAGAACTGTTACGGCATCACATCCATCAACGAGTTAAAAATTCGACAGAGATTTAAAATATTTGAGAAAAGTAACTTTTTAAAACGCCGATTTCGTGGAAAATCCACGTGAAGGTGAAACGCTAGAGGCAATACACGAGTATTAATCATTTCAGTGGGCCGCAACCCTGGGCCATATATCACGTTCTTCGAGCGAGCACACACACTCATTTGTTGAAACGCGCCGTCCTGCCTTTATTATCGTCCATCCCAACATTGTAAATGTCTCAATCCCTTTGATGACTTCCTGTTCATTCGTCAGCATCCCATTGATTCACAATCGATCCTTTTCCAGCGTCAGTCGTTAGGGGAAATTAATGTTGTCCTTCATCGGCCTATCATGCCTGTTGTTGCAATAAATTATTATTAAGTAGCGCCTTGACTCACCTGGACGCGATTTTACGAGCTCACGACCGTAAACCTTGAGGCACCGTCGGCGTCGACTCTAGCTCAACTAAAAAATTATACTTGCTCTTCCTATTAAAAATTCCTATACATTAACCGATGAACGCAAAGTAATAAAATACAGAACTTGTATCGGGCAGATACTCCAGAATGTACATTAAAAAAGAAATATGCAAGAAATTAACTCGAATATAATTGCAAACAAAAAGGTGATATTTAATTGAAATTGTTCGACAAAGTTAGTGTTGAAATATTATGGACGCATAAAATGGTAGCACATGCGGTTATGCAATAAAAAGGTCTCATGGCATGTTCTCGCAAATGCTTAATGAACCACTCTATTTTATGGAGTAGTCCAATAAACGGAGCTGGCGTTTCGGAACGAGTGGAAAACATGAAACGATCGTAGTAGTAAAGGACACTTGCCTCGCAGGCAAATCATAATAAAATTACGTATGTAGATGGATTCATTCGATGCGAAGGCTCTAAGCCCCGTCGATTATAATCCTCTTTGGATTATGATAAACAGTACTCGAAAGTAAGTGAGATATGTTGCAAAAAACAACTCAATAAAACCACTCATGTGTACGTTCACAAATGTATTCTTGTTGATAGAAAAGGTACGGTTTAATGAAATATGCTTGCAAGCTGTAACCGCTACTACGTAAATGATACTTTTTGCTAAATATGAATTAAAAGAAAACTACTTTATGATTTAAAAAGTTAAGTGCACCATCTCGATATAATCAATAAAACATTTTAAATACCTACTGAAGACGCAGATGATGATAAGATATTATTTAGTGATAATTATAAACATTTACAATCCCCCAACTGTTCATTGCATTCAAGATGTCAGTTTGTGAATTGCGATAATTATCGCATTCATGTTATCAGTGAACCTATTTGCATACAATATTCAAAATTTATTACTTTATGTAATGAACGAAGTACTCCGTCAAAATAATATACGAGCTTGATAACACTGGAACCGAGATATACTTAATGACATTATATATAAGAAGCTTCTGTTTAATAGAACAAAAACGTGCAGTCGATACCTACAAAACCTAAGGAGCAAAAAATGTGATGCCTTATTAAAATGCTATGTTCAAACCGATCAAGACTCACTTAAAACGTACTTTGAAAAAATATTAATCTCTTAATTGTCATGACAAATAGGAATGATAGAAAAAATTTGGAACTTACTGAGCATGATGATGGTAGTGCGTCGCGTGATGCATGGCGGTAACGGGGGCTCCTGGTGGAGTAGACGCATGAAAGGCCGCGAACGCCGAGGGAAATTGTAGTGGCAAGAAACCACCGCTGCCTGTAGTCCCAGGACCGCCTACCGACTCCCGATCAGGCATTATTCAGAGTCCTATCACTATAACATCATCTAGTCCTACACTATCACAATTAGTTCAAAAAAATCAAAGTCCTATTCGTGAATCACAACCGTGGGTTTCAT
The DNA here is from genome assembly GCA_018248615.1 of Erynnis brizo brizo. Taxonomy (NCBI): domain Eukaryota; kingdom Metazoa; phylum Arthropoda; class Insecta; order Lepidoptera; family Hesperiidae; genus Erynnis; species Erynnis brizo. Next base: position 7,556 of record DWIY01000602.1, read on the forward strand.
CAACATTAGCACCAGTTCGGCTTTCGTCAAGTCTGTTCTAGTCTTATCTGTCCCATTTTCTTCTTCATTATCATCGTTTCTCTATAGATTGATATCGTTTGCATCTTTCAAAACACTTGCTTTGCTGCATTTAACGCGCCTCATTTTTCCCTTGTCTGTTCCTGTAACAAAGAGATGGTTATCGTTAATTATATTTCATTTAAAATTCGGTAGCCACATTGAAATTACTGTATTACTTAGCGGTTTTTGTGCCAATAAAAAAGTGGTTAATGCATATGTGTTAAGTTTGCGTGCCTGTCTGTTGTTATTTCAATTGGCTCTATTATGTCTTTATTTTTACGAGTGGATGAAACAAGTTATCCTCCAGTTTGCACAGTTAAGTCTGTTCAGATGAGTAGGTTCATATCGCTACGATCTAGTAATGAAATATTTTCGTAATACATTACACTACAGTATATTACCCTCCTTCGATATATTTATGGCCATTATTTTTTGTTATGGATTACGAATTCGTCTGGAGAGACTTGAAATCTGCCTTTAAATAATTCAGTACAATTATATGTGGAATAACTTTAAGTAAAGCAATAATTATGCTTATTGCGATCTCGTTACGTTTTATACTTAACGTGTCATTTAAAGTTGTAGAAACGTGGACTTTTTATGGAAACCTCACTAGACTGACATGATCAGTTAAAATATTATATTTTTTTAATTTCTTACAATAAAATGTGTAAAATATTATGCATTTCGAATTTAGTTGCACATAATCGTAAGTAGACCTATCACCATTTGAATAAAATCATTACAAAGTAACATATGACCGTAAAATTTGCGAAATACAATGAAAACAAAAATAACTCAACGACTCTTAAAAGAAAGATAAAGATCAATCCTCTCAACGATTAAACTGTCTTCAGCGCTTATTATCTTAATTATCACTGAACGGAGCTTATTTGTTTACTTAAGGCGGTCCAAATTGCGAGTACGTGGGAATGAGCCTTAATTACTCGAATCACACAAGTACAGCAAAACATCGCATTTCAGTAAGACGAGAAAAGTTTCGCTACAAATTTGACATCAAAAAAATCACGCGGTAATTAAAACGACGATAACTCGTACGATACAGGCACCAATATTCGGTAAAACTGGTGTTGTCAATGGCAATAAAAAATTGATTCATTAATTCAATAGCATTGTTATCACGTGAGCAACTCACAAAAAAAAAAACAAACATGAATATTGAAACCAAGCAAAGATGCTTTATGTGAATAATTGATGTTATAATTGGGTATTTCTTGCATATATCATATAATAGTGAAAGAAGTATCTTCATTTTTTCAAGTATCTTCCTTTTTTTATTTATAGTTTGATGTAGCTTTTCATGATAGTATTAATTTTTCCCCAAAGTAAAAGGCTTTGGACGGATTAGTAAACAACAACTTATTATCTACGTAGAAATCTAAAAGGACGTTAAATTTTATCGATAAATAAGCCGTAAATTATAAAGATACCGATCATGTAAATAAACGAACAACAATGACGACAAAGTTGCTAATTAGCAATGTACTTTCGTCATTCACAAAAAATAATTATAGTGTATAATTACAGTTGCATCCGAGAAGTCGTCAGAATCACGGTTAAGCGTTAAATAAACAGTACATTAAGGCAAGGGTATGGTGCCATTCACAGCGTAAGAAAAAAGCCCGAAATTCAAAGCTTTCCTAACGTACGGTTAAAAAAAAACAAAAACAGAATTCGGCATAAAATACTCGGCATATGAAGAATTAGAAATATCAAAAATATACCGCAATCTTGAATTGATAAAGAAACAAAATCTTTTGAATATCAAAACGCCGGAATGATCTTAATTTCATAACACGTAACAATAACCATAATCGTTAAAAGCTTCCGAGTAAAAGATAAAAGGGTAATTATATTCTCTTATTATACGCATTCAAATTATGAAATCATACCCAAGATTAAACAGTTCTTTGTATCTTCTTCTTATATGGAGACCATTTGAATTCGACGGGTTTTTGTTTACGTTTTTGAAGACCGCTTTCCTCCTGTAGCTTACACTACCATTTAAAGTATGGCCATAAGAAAAATACTTTTCGTAATTAATGAAGATGTGATTGTTTCAGACGTGAGCCGAGCAATGTCCCCTCAATAAGGTCGCTGTTAGTCTCGTAATGAAATACTTGTTACATCGATATCGATATAGCCTTTTGAAAGAGATTTACGATGTTTACGTCAACGAAATTGAAGTACGGTTCGAATGTCGAATTTTATAGTCCATTCAAATATGGGATCGACTTTTGAATGCATTCGATTAACAGCCAGCATTGTTTTAACAACTGCAGGTGTCAAAGAAATTTCGTATCCAACTTGAAGTTATATTAATATTGGTATACTTATTAGAGATAAACAAAATTGATTAATAAAATATTTTATATTATACAGAATCCATAACTTTTAATATTAAACTTCCTATAAATTAGTAAATAGATAAGGGAAGGAAGATAACGTATACTAGACGTATATAATAGACGTGTTTTAATTAAATAAACTCCTCCTCCTAAGTATCCACATCAGACACAGACAATAATTGAACTCCTACTTTAAGACATTCAGCAAGTATGTAGATAAAATACGCATTTGATAACGTTAATAAATTGATTTCCTTATAAATACATTATGGTTTGGAAACAACTTGCCACTGGATTCACACGCTTGTTTCGGTATTTGCATAAAGTCCTGTCACCACAACAGCTATTAACGTAATACGAGACTGTAACCTTTTACCAGAGCTAAAATTAGCAGTTCAGATGGTACAAAGAAAGAATAACAGAAATATTCGTTACAAAATATGTAAGCATGTTGATAAAACAAATAAACTTATGGAACGACTTGAACTCAAAAACTGTTCTTAAAGACGCTTTAAAGAACCGGTTAAAACTCTAGTAACGATACAAACTCCGAGTTACAAACTAGTCAAAATCTTCCACAACTAAGTAAAGTTTGAAATATGACACGGTTTAAAACAATGATAATATCTTAATTAGCAATAAATTTGGGAGTATGATTAATTATGAGTTAGTAATAGGAAATAAAATATAGAATATGATAAGATCTACTTTAATTCTATGTACTTGCAAGTAAACAATTTGAAATTGAATTTTAAAACAGAAATTCAATAGGACACTCATCGACATCTCAAACAATTCTGAACTTCCCCATCCCTAAACCCCAAAATGAGTGCTGCAATGCGCAGACGCATGCCAGCCGGCTCTCTTAATACGGCCCTTAATTGCTATTTAGTTATTTTTTAGCTGTCGAATTGTTCTGCCTTCGCAGAAACCCCACCCGACTTATGGTGTTGCGGACCTCTTATTGAGGTTATTCTAGATTTTACAATCGATTTTTTATTAATAACACCTCCATACCATTTCGGGTCGACAAACCAGATTTCTCAGAACAATGTACTGTTACTTCTGATATCCCGTCTGTTTGTTTTTGTTGAGAAATATTATCTGAGATAATGACATAAATTTAATCAGCGATACATTTCTTTTGGCGTCTTTAAAGGATCATTTGCATTGCGTCGAAGAAGGAATTTCGATTGCTTTTATGGATGTGCAAGTATGCTGTTTACCTGACACCAAATGAATCTACTGGAATTCGAAGTTGTCCCGTCAAAGAATTTAAAGCAAAACAAATTAAGAATGCGGCAATGCAGTTTACATTTAGTTTGTAAACATTCCTAATAACTAAAGAAGTCACGAGTTTTAAGGATGCATATCCATAGTTAACACCAAAACTTTTAAAAAATACTAACGAAAGAAAAATCAAAATTGTAGATACAAAGTTCACTTCTAAAGAAAACGGTACAGACCCAAATATGGGCCCAAACAAACGTACTTACGAAACAAATTACACTCTACAACATAACTCAAATCAGTAGTCCCATAATTACGGCTTTGATATGTGGTAATGTGATTTTAAATGAAGCGGTGTAATTAAATCATTACAATTATAGTAATCACTCAATCCCAAAAAGGTAGCCTTCGACATTTTGCTTCGATGATGCGGAACTAATTATTGCATTGAAACAGGTACAGTTAATGTAAGGGACAGAATCAGTAGTAAAGCAAACGAAGAAACTGTAAATGATAACTTAATACTACTTAGTTTGAAGGGTTGAAACGTTTATTTGCACGAGAAAGTATACTGATATGAAATTAAATAACAATATAGTGACATCTATTATATTATTAGGTATAGATAATCATTAAGGACCCATGTACAAAGCAGTTCTAAATTCAACAATAAAGTTTGTACATCTAAGGCAACAAAATATATAGCAATTCAACAAATTACTTCATACACAGCCTCGAACCTCCGCAGTTACAGTCGTATCCATCAAATTAGATCTGTATTGATATTCAATAACAAATCAGCGCCAATTATGCATTTCGCGAGTCACCATTACCAAAGTTTGGCATAATGGGCCATTAAGCCCGCTGCTCACGGCTCCATTCCCTGCGCGGTGGCTATAAGTTAGTGGGGACAATAGTGACACTCATGAACTCATCATTAGATATGGCCTCTACTCGCCAGCGCCACGCTCTGAACGCGAATTGTCTGATTAGAGAGCGTTTAAGGCGTTCGTACATCGGACGAGCTGGTGTCGGCTGCCAATGCGATTCTACTGTGTTTATTAGATCGCAATGAAAGTCAGTGTCTAATTCATGATCGTGACCTGGAAAAGTTTTATGTGCATGTGCATGTGCAAAAATGCATATCAAAATCAGACTAAGAACCAAGAGGAATGTAGCAAAATTAATTTGTAATTTATTGATTAACATTTT
>DWIY01000603.1:0-12423 GCA_018248615.1 Erynnis brizo brizo
CACAGAAATTCAATGTGGCAATCCAAACGTTTTTTTTTGTTAACTCGCAAATTGGGACAAGTAGCTTATAAGGAATACGGTCACAAGAAGCAGGAAGCGTGTAATAGTATTTATTTATCAACATTCCGAGACTCGGGTCTTTCGCTGGCCAGCGGCTACCTCACACGTGATTCGAAGAATTTCAGAGATCAATTGCGTAACATCACCATCAGACAGGCACGCACCATTAAAGATACAACCTTAAAAATAATTTGCAAACATCTTCAAAATACATTTCTCAGTAGGTACGTTTATCTATAAAAACTGTCTTTAAACCCTGATAATTAAGAAACCATCATAAACTTATCGTACTTTGTTAATCCTGAAATGAGTCCAGTTTTTTAGTATTCAGCGAGCTGAGCAAAATATAGTCAGCTCAGGTTTAGCAAATTTTTTAGATGTACTTAACATTTTTTAAATTTCACTGAGGACAAATCAAGTTAAATAGTAGGTAGTTATACTTTTTAATAATAAACCTTACCAGGGAGGTTGACCGCTGCGTCTTGTTGAGGTCATGCTGGCTGCGGCTGCGCTCCTCACCAGCGTCAGAGAACTGCCCCGACTTGCGCGAACTACATAAAATGCAAAAAATTAAATATTAACCATCTTTTATTTTGTACTTCAATGGTGTCCCAAAGAGTAAAGAAATTAAATACCATAGAAATAGAAAGAATATAGAACGGCAATGCGGACAAAGCAGCGTGAATGCTGCTAGCTGAGCTAACTACAGTGGATTCGGAGCAAATAATTATGTTATTATTGCCGTTCTAGTTTCTCCCTTTTCATATATTAGATACATTCATGTCACGTAAATACTACACTTACAACAAGTTGAAAAGGCTCATGCTGTAATTAGTGCACCTTTGATAACAACCCTTACGCACCATGCGTGATTTTCTTCACATCGAAGTAGCTGAAACAGTGATCTTTAGCTATACCTAAGTAGTACATTGCAAAATGCTTTTGGTACACACAACGAACAAAATGCTTAGCGATAGATATACCAAAATCATGCATAAGGGATGATGTCACTGGGAATATCTCTGAAATAGCATTGGCATGGTGAACTTGTGACATATAACGAGTTTCAAAAAACAAAAATTGGGAGAGCTACAGCCGCACAAACAGCCTTGGTTACGTCAAAAGAGTAATTTGATAGTGACAGTGTTACAATTCAGCAGTGACCGGGCCGAGGCAGCCTTGAGACTCGGATGTTGCCACAACAAAGACGTGTCTCGTTACACTGACCACTGTTTACAAATAACGTATAATTTACAAGACAGCAGTTCACCACACTTGACATTTGGTAGCACTGCACCATAAGGATAATTTAAAGATTAGATCAAGTGTAGGACAACGCTAAAATAATTGATATTTGAAGGATAAGTGCTTGAAGACTGCGTTGACTACGTTGGTAGAGAAATTTCATGTTTCTTTTAGGATGCACCTTTCAATGCTTCCAAAAGTTGCCCTTTAGGTACAAAGAGTATTAAAACACTACGTTATAGTCCTCTACAGTTTACTGTCAGGCACTTAAAAAGTTTTTTTTGATTAAAAAAATTGTAATTGGGTCAAGCGGATGTCAAGGTTAGGTTAAGTTAGGTTTTACTAAATAAAAGAGTGTCAAATTCAAATTGGACATTTGCCAATAAAGATGCTGAGCATGTAATGAAAGTTATCGATGAACCTAAAACGTTAGAAAAGTAATTAAGAAACGTACAACTTTAAGAAATAAATAAATCCTTAATTTTAAGTAAAATATTAGAACGGGTTCCTAAGTTCTGGGTATAAAAACAACTTTATAATAGTAGAATAGCCTTCCATTGACACATTAAATACTAGTTACTTAGAGGTCGTTTACAATTGTTTTCCAGCGCGTGGTAAATTTAAATAAGCCTCGAAAATTGTTTGTACATGGCTAAATGCTAACAATCAAATGAAGGAATGCTTCGCAAATTGTGAAAGCGGCAGAACTAAACTAATCCGATTGCTTTTTGAATCCAATTATATCTAATGAAGCGTTTTATTAACTTATTACGTGACTTAATTCGGTGCTGGTATCTTGGTAAAATATTTTACCAAAAAGATCCAAAGAAACAGAGTAAATAGCTAAGCAAATTATTAAATTAATATTGGCTCCTCTCCTGCCAGAAATTGACAAGACTCTATTCCTTGCGATATGGTCTAAATCGAGTACTTAGTTCAGAATACTCTGAGTCATCCTAGTTCATTTGAATATTAATTTTCGAATAATACTCATTTGAATTTTGAGTCCTCTTTGGTTGAAGCCTCAGTGCTTTCCTTTCGTCTTTATTTTTCATCCTTTTTCTTTAATTGCATCAGTCAAGTTTTATGTTTATTATGTTCTGTAAAATACGCAATACTTGTTTTTGTATATTTAGTAGATTTGACTGTGAATAATTAATTAATTAGATTAGCGTAGCACTACATTCCTAAGCTCTGCAGTCAAGTCGCGCGCAAAGTATTCTAAATGGCTTCAAGGTGCAAAAGAGAAATCATTGGTGTGGATGTTTTTACAATAATACAGAAATGCCTTAAAAGGATATTCTCATGATCGTGAGAGAGGATGTGACGCGTGACGCGGTTGTATAATTTTGAAAGTGCTAACGGATAAGCCTTTAGTTATAAACATCCGACTTCATTCAAATAAATAAACATGAAGGTGAAATTAAGTAATTCATTATGATGGTCATTTTAAATTTGCAATATTCTGAGATAATTTTCTTTATTAGTTTTAATCCTCATACAATATAATAAATATCACATTTAAGAAAACTTTCGTATCCTGGAATCAATAATATTGTCTCAAACTGTTATTGTTTAATCATAATATAATTTATAGAATTGACGATTGCACAATGTACAGGTATGTAATTGTCACACTACTTTAAATAATTATGCAGGTATTAAATCAGTCAACTGTTTAAAATAATACTTAGAAGCCTTTACCGGGTCTTTTGAAATATATTAGACGAATTAATTTCAATAAACAACAAAATATTGAGAACAACAGTGCTGGCGCCACTCCAGCCCCCGTTCACCCACGTGTATGGTAATGGTAATACCATAGAAATAGGAATTAGATAACGAAGCGCGCATAGCCCCGCTGCTTGAGTACATCGCAAGCAGCGGGGCGCTAAGCGCATATATCTAAGCTCACTCTATCGCAACTGTAGCTCTCACAGCTTCATGTGTTATGAACAAATATGTTATTATTGCCGTTCTATTGAGTTAATTTTTCCTGTGTGTTCGGAACACGTAAGTTATTATTGCCGTTCTATAAAGTTCCTTCTTCTATGACTAATACCTACAGCATTCCGCATTCAGACTCACCACCCATCGCGACAGCGCTGCGTTTGATTCCCGTGTTATGCCAGTTGCTGACTCCATTAACTAATTTTATTGCGTCATACATAAACATTTTATGTGGTTGCGATAATTTATTGCTGGTTTAAACCGTTTTCTCTGTAATTATCGCTTATATTGTTTGGAACTGTTGATTTAGTGTTTGTAAATAGAAAAGGGACAAGATTTGTTAAAATTATCATATTAAATGAGTTTGAACGTCGTGAATAATTCATACCGAATTATTTAGTGGTCGACTTACATCTTGTCAGTTAAAACTACCTAATATGAGTGCCGGGTAGGTTTCCCATGTTGAATTATCAGAAAGAAACCCTATACACAGACCTTTAGAGACTAGGTACGGTCTGTCTAATGTTAATGTAGTTTTTATTAAAGTATTGATAGGAGAACAGCAAGGATTCCGCAAGGGGTCAGATGTTACTCATGAATTTTTCGCATTCGCCCCCAAGAAGAGCCATTACTGCTGATTCGACTGCAAGAAATTTACCAGTCCAGTAGCATTTGCCCCCTCGGGGGTAAAAGGGAGCAAGAAATAAATTAATTCTATGTTAACCTGGTGAGCTTGCGATGTCCGCGGCGGCCTCCGCTGATCATGGAGAGGGTGCTCATCACCGCCGACATGGCGCTCCGCCCGCGGGCTCATCACACCTGAAACCAACATTCATTACATTTATTGCGACGAGTTTTTAAATATAAGTAGAGCGAGCAAACAGGCAGGCGGGCCACCTGATGGTAAGTGGTCACCGTCGCCTACTGACACGTGCAACAGAGGAGTTAGTGCGTTGCCAGCTTTGAAGGAGAGCTCTTTTTACGTCCTTTTTGAAGAACCCCATACCATAGTCATGCGAAGGTACATCAGCCTTCAAAGTTTGCACGTACGAGGCAAGAATGTACGCGAAAAACCAACCATCAATTTTATCATTAAAAATAACAATTCCACTACCAGATGTATCTTTAACCTCTTGTTAATGTATATTACTCAAGTCAAACTCAGATTTAAAGTCAATCTACGTGATCTAGTACATTACATGTCCAGTTAGCAGGTACGGTATAAATATCGTATCCAAAAATGGATCGATCGATCCATCCATGGATTCATTTTTAGATGGTAAGAAACTATTTAACTATTACAGTTACAGAGTTGTTGTTATTTATTTAAACGCTCGATCACGGTTACCAAAAAAATTTGGCCAAATATCTGCGTGGTAAGGTATCAAACCAAATAAAAAGTGTTATTTACAAGTCAGTTTGTTCGGCGTCATTGATTATGACTTGCGCGCGAACGCGAGTCGGATCCGGATCCGGTTACCGCTCCGATGATCATAGCTTTTTTTATTGTGTCAAATGGTGTCGCAAAAAATAGCACCCATTCATGACACGGTGTCAACATCTCTTAACAATCAATTTTTTGTAAGCCAGGTAATTATGCCAATCATACCTACATTGCAGAAATTGTTAACTATTAGGTATGTTTTATTTTTAAAAATTTCATTCTTAAAAAAGACACAGAAATGTCACCTCAACAAGAAGATTTTTTACAATTATTAAAATGGCTTTACAAATTCGTCGTTCCATATAAGATAAAAGTAAATATTTGTAAGTCAATACTTTGCAGAAACCGCAATTGCATCGTAGGCATATTTAGATACCTAGTGAACAAAAAAAGTACCAAAAGACGGGACTCTATAACTCTATAGAGAGTCTACTCTGTTCGAAGGCTAGAACCTTTTTAAGGGGATAATACCTAGGCCTAAAATAAAAGTGATAATCATAACCAATAAACCACAGCTGTTAAAATAATAATAATTCTAAAAAAAATAACCAGATACTGCGGTTACATAGTAACCGTTTCATAAGTACTGATTAGCGCTATTATACCGTCCTTTTGTCATTACCAGCATATTATAATTTAATTTTTAATAATCAAGTACCTATTAAGAAGTAACTGATAGGTATCGACAGTAATTCGAGGCGAGTACTTGACACCGACGAATTATGTTCGAACGTATCAAATTCGATAAGGCTTAAATTTTATTGCAACAACGGACTGGAGTGGATTTGGCAAACTTTCTGAATATTTGTTTAGGTATTTTGCGATGATAATGTTTCGGTATTTCCAAAACTGGCAAAGCCTGATCATTTTGAAAACAATTTTCACGATTCAGTTCTCATAAAGATAAATACTTATTTAATGTACTTTTAATTTGTAAATGTCAAAATAATATTAGGTGTCCTTGTATAGCGCCAAATAACTAAAGTAACCGGAAAACATATTGTTCAACGGTCCGTAAACAAATCGTTTTAACATTTACATAAGCTCATGGTATGGTAACAGGTTCTGGCCAAGTTGTAGGTCAACAAACCAATTAAGTTATTGCGATATATTTTAAAATAATGAAGTCCATAGTAACGTTGGAATAACGGGTCCCAAGCTTAAGCTTTGTGATGCTTATGGTGGTACTGTGAAGAGAAAAGAAAATTCTTTTTTAAAGACTTATTTGAACTCAAACAGCTCTATTTGAGTCAGGTAAATGTATACTCGTAACTATACTCGTCGTTATTATATCTTTCATGTTTTCTGAGTATAATATAGTATTTTCTCATGAAGCTCGTACTTTCTATGTAGTACCCTGACTAGCACTCTAGGGTACACACCTCGATAAGTCCAAACTGTTTGAGGTATCCCAAAAAATATTTACATTGCATACCTCAGTAAGGTGAGCAGGAATGAAAACCACCAAATACTATCACATAAGCTTTAGATTCTATATGAATAGGTTCTGTATTCAAGGTTTAATTAAAAATGCATGTTACTTATGATTCTTTTATTTTACCAACCACTTTTCAACACCACAAAAATACTGTTACTACAACTAAAGCTAATAAAGATATAATGATAAATTACTCATTGCTAAGTACGTATTATTAGGAGATACGATATAGAGATTATAGAACCCGAGTGGTGGTGGGCGCGAATATTTACACGATCCACGGGCCGCCGATAGAACAATTAGTTACACAACAATCGGTTCTGGCAATTACATAAATCCTGTAATTGCTTGCGAAACCTTGGGGCCACCGTGAATGCCGTTTCATGACTCAACGATTGTTTTACTAGAACAATACGCACAATGGTTTTCCAATTTTCCATCACTTTTTTTAATATGATAGTCTCAAGCAATTAAATATTGAATTCCATAACTAACAGAGCGTAAATACCGTTTTGTCACAAACAATAATTCTAATCATTGGAGTCGCATTTATTATGCACAAAGGCAATAATAAGAAAAAATGATAAATTGCACAGCAAATACATTATATGACTACAAACACATGAAAATATAGGTACCTAAGGTAGAGAGGTCGAAAACGAGATATTATGATATGAAAGAAATGTGACTTCTGTCAATAAAATTTATCATTTTGCTCACATTATCCTGATAATTCTTTTTGGAGTCGCTGAAGTCAGTCGCACAAACTTATGTTACTCTTCTTGGTAAATGGACACAGGAGAACATTTAATGGTAGATAGACAATGGCTTGAACCCTGCTCATTTTAAAAGAAGGGTTCGTGTAAAGATACGTCAATGGTTCCAAGATGATCACTGTAGGTATACCGTACCAAGTACCAAAGCAGAGTTTGTAAGCCATCATCTCAGGCTCCACCAGACAATTGAACTTGACAGCCAGTAATGACCGACTATGGTATGGACGTACGAGGCAGACGAAACTGGTACATTGTACGTACGAGTACGGTACGAGGCAATGACTGGTTATTAGTGGGCAGTGATTGTGATGTCGGGTGCAGTACGAGGCCTCCGTCATTACCCGACAATATGAGGCTATGAGCCGCCAGAAAATAGAACAATGAGAATTCTAATTTCATATGATTGTGACTGGATGGATTGTTGTCTTTTATATCCCTAAGTATCTTGTAAGCGGAGGCCGCATCTGCTTGAGCAGAGTCAAGTTCAATCCAAGATATCAACTAAGCAAAATGCTGAAGTTGAACTTCCTAAATTAAAACTTTTTTTGCCGTCGGCGGTGGCCCAATTCGTCGACGTCTTGGTGCAGATTTTCACGAAATTTACTTAATCTTATTACTTAGGTACTTGTTTATTTATTCATGCACCACAGCAAACAACAAAAGGGACATAATGGCGAACGGTCGATGAAAAAATGCGATTATTACACTTACAAATCTTACGGTGATTATCCATAAGATTTTAAGCAGCTTCAGCAATGAAAACATAGGCCACTGCTGCAGAAATTGCAGGACGTTTACACTTCAATCAATCTTGTTATTGCGTGGAAAACCAAGTGTGTATTTTTCGACGGCAAATATTTAATTTGACTAATGACCGTAGGATGAGTAGGCGATTAGCGCCCTACGGTTTCCTTAGGCCGCTGCGACCAGTTGGCCGTGAGCCCCACGCATCATATTGTTATTAATCATTCTGTGCTAATGCATATTGCTCAAGTACGAGTAAACTGCGAAACCTGTGTGAATCACTTGCGTACCCAAGCGAGGTGAAGATTAATTACTGATTTGGAGAGGTCATTATCCTTTTTGATGATGTGGATTGTGGGCACGTAGGAGACAACAGACAGAGAAATAGGCTTTTCTTGCCAAGCCTGCTTTATCGTACGCTGTATCTGGCTTTCCATCAGGCGTGATTGAGGCCAAACACAAGCCTATTTCTGATTTAAAACTTTTATTACAAACGGCATGTAGGCTAGCTTGATGTTAAATAAATGATTGACGTTAAAATCGTCTGTGCCATCTATGGACACCCTATATAGTTAGAATAATACATCTATGATTTATGGTTTTAGTTGGGATCCCAGGTGTCTCTACGAACCAAGAAAAATCACAAAAAGTAACACAAAACTTAAAAACACACTACTTCATTACTGTTTAGGCAGTAATGAAGCAGTTCTTCTTGATCTTCATTAAAGTTATAAACATTTAAAGCATTTAACCTAACGATGTAAGCTGACTTGCGATTTTGTAAACAGCACCCAGTGGAGCCGATTACACCAGCGCAGTGTGGAGCGCATTTAGCGCGTCATATGCGCGAGATGGATGGACGCACATGCCGTCATTATTGGAACAAGTGGTACGGCTGTGTTGCAGTGTGGTATTGTGTTAAAATATTGAGATTTCTGACGACAATTATGCTTGCTCTTTGCTATGTCATTATTATGACAATATTGGCGGTGTATGGTCATGTCAGAAACAAATACGTGAGGTGACCCCACGGTGAACCGTAACTTCATTAAAATGTTAAATGATACTCACGAATCATTTCAAAGTTAAACTGAGATCGAGTGGAGTTCAGTTATGTGAACAGTAAACTTTAGATGCAACACTGTTTACTATACCGGACTATTAACTAAAGTTTCGCTCACTCCGTGAAGTTCCACTGGAACACAAACCTTAATAGTCATCAGATGACACTACGAAAGCTCGTATCTTATCCAACGAATAGCGTAATGGCGTGTAGCGAAACTGAATCCGTACGACATAATCACAGAGCAGTCTCCCGATGACGGAACTCAGTTTTGTAATGATGTTATGAGATTGAAAGGGGCGTTTTTACATTACAGAAGTAGCGAGCGTACAGCAACGGTAAGATGCGTTAAGTGATTACCTACTCCTGCCCATTGAATAATGTGGGGAAATCTTTCATGTGTACCTACACACTACTAGGTACCTACCCAGTCGTGTCGAAACCGTACGGAGTTCTAGCTAAAACATCTGAGCTTTCATTGGTTTCGTTTTTTTATTGCATGTCAAATTAAAAGGGATACTTTCTGGGTCAAAATCTTTTTAAAATCTTCTCAGAAATCGCACGACGGTTGATTGGTTCACGCTGATCATTCTGTAGGTATGATGTTCACAGGTAACGTGAATAAAACCGAAGGAACCCATAAAATCAGCTAGACCGCACCTTCCGTTCAAAGCTCACGTCCACGAGGCAAGGATGTTTGACATACCTACCTTTCTTATTATCTATACTGACTTCATTCCTAAACCACTAAATACTTAGACGATAGTTTTCATGCTCACGGCACTGGTCTCCTAATAGGAGACGCTTTAGTTATAGCCAAGCTTTGTGCTACATTGTCGGTTATACATATATTTCTGTAACGGTTTTAAACTAAGTTACGAACGTGCCATTCCTACGTGCTGTGCCGAAGGTTTAACAACTTCGAACTCATAATCTAACGACCACAACTAGACGTTAAAACTCAAGGTGTCATGAACAAATAAGTGCACAACGTTTCGGTTAAACGAAGGCAAACAGGTAAAGGTTGGATACATGGATTTTTTAAAGAATTCCTCATAAAAAATGTTTGGTAACGAAATGATGGTCGCTGGTACAGCATCCATTCTTGCCTAGAACTCAAAAATAATCTCTAATCTGCCCGGTATATGGAAAGAAAATTTAAGTGTTTCGAGTGTAAATATTGCAAAAACGAAAATTACAAGTAGTAAGCGAAGCTACTAAAGGATTGAAATAAGGAATCTTAGTCCACAAGGGCAGCAATGCATACGTGGTATATCCGATTTGAGAAATTATACAACTTAAACTATGCTGGTCAGCGCGCTAATTAAATGCCCGTGAGCTCGCTTCTTTATTAAAGTTTGAGCCAGTCAGGTCCGTTAACCGGAGTAAATTGAAGGCAGCAGACAATTCGGCCTCCATAGATCGTAATCCGGCAACATTTAATAAAAAGTAAGTGTCGTTTCGTAAGCAAGACACCATCGCTCCGTTTGCCTCACCCTCGTAAATCAAACGCCATGTCGGGTGCGCCATGTTTTGTGGCAAATAAATGCATTATTAATATCATTCGAACGTCTGCCGGTGATTTATTGGTTTGTGGACTCGATGCCAATTAATTCTGAGTGTAATCGATTGTGATAACCTGGATGCGGACAGAATTGTTGGACGATGTTTCGCTGTGTTAAATCGCGTGTTGTTTGGTTTTTTCTACGATATGCTTTAGTTCATGAGCCATATCATAAATGTTCTTCAGAAATTTTATAGTCAACATCAGACTAATATTCACTTTGGCAAGATTTCAAAGAATTTGCACGGCTAAGTCTAATATAGGGGCGCTTTCAAAAATACTATATCTAGAAGAGCACAAACGTAGCATAGCAGACTGCTCAATTTATTAAAGCAATCTAAAAAACAACAGGTTCGGTTGTCGAACAAATCTAACTTTTGCCCAGTTTTGGCATTCACCTTTTTGGCCACCTTCCAGTTCTTACAAATCTTTTAAATCTTCTGGCAAACAAATTGCTTAACTTAGCTACCGGCTCTATCCCAACTTGAGAGATAAAAATTACTAAGATAATCACTCATATCTTGACGTTACAAATTGCCGCATGTTAGTATGACAGCCACGTTAATGAACTACAATTTATTGATTTCGATTTAACATAAAAAGCCGACGCCGTATTATTATCTTGATCATTGTAGGCTGTAGGAGTAAATTCTTTTTTACAGTTAACTGTTATAAGACATGTGGCGGCGACATTTGTTTGGAAGTGACAGACCGGCCGATAAGAGCCACATTCGTTTGAGATGTAATTTTTATCGCTTTGTCGAGATACAGTCTTTTATGGATGGACCACTCGTCTGCAAAATTGGCCGAAAATAACGCGGGTTTGACTGAATAATTATGAGTAAGTACCATTGAGAAATAATAAAGCTCAACGTGCGTATTACTATGCAATCTAACACGACGCCGCAATTTTACAAACTTGTGCGCGGAAGACATAAAGTGTGGTAAAAATGTAAAGAGATCATTATCACAACATTGTTCGACGTCTACCAAAGGAACAAGCCATCATAAAGCTTGTTAGTGAACTATTCACTGACCTCTCCTTAATTCATTTATTCCTTCCTTCCTATCAAACATCCTTATAAGGTAATATGAATCAAAGCTGACAGTCGCAAAACTTTAATTAAGGGTGACAAAATCAAAGTCTTTTATTCATTGTCAGGTACAAGTTGTGCACGCTTATTAACGTCATACATAATACTTACAATATGATGAAATAATATATTATCATGTTCTCATTAAGAACCCTTGAAAGTGTAAGCAATTGATCGTTTCTGATTGGCTAACTCGTCACTGCTCATCCTAGATGGTATCGTATGGATGATGTATCGGCAGGAAGCACCGGACTCCAGGACTCTGATCATAATCGTACAGCGTGGGGAAGTCGTACGAAATTCTCACATCGTTGTATCCGCTCATCTTGTCTCTATCATCGATTTAAACAGATATTACTATATAAGCTAAATGTATAAGTATTTTTTTATTTGGTTTAAGTCTTTTTCAGGTGTTTTTAGTTTAAAGTAGTAAATTTATGTATCTGATGATCAGTGCTGACTGCAACCTATAGACACCCACGTCAAACGAATAAGATAAAGAAGTATCTATCAAGTATAATATCCGTCTGTTAAAAAACTTACAGACTTACAGTTAAATTATATTACATCAAGTTTTGAATTGAGACGTTCTAGAGCTCTAAGAATGACATACTATGTATTCAAGCTTAAAGAAAAATCATTATTTCTGTATCTTTTTGTATAGTCCCATAGTACCTACTATTCTTAATATCGCTGTAGAGTTGTTTCCGTTCGTACAACTCGACGACACTAAATTTGGTCGGCGGAAAATTAAATTTGTTACCATTCCAGCAATTTTTTGTTACAAAAAACCCCCAGACGTCGGCGCAGACGGCCGCGACCAAAAACCAATCCAACAACAATGTGGGCAAATTAAGCCCAACGGTGGACGGTCACGCGCACCACGCGAAAAGATAGCGCGAACCGGTCCGTCGAGCCTTTGAAACTTTTTGGCCTTTTCGAGTGTTTCTTTACAAAGAGCATCCAATCTTTTTGGCATACCTGTGATCACCCGTAAGGGCCCCACTATGGAGAAACTGAAATGTTAGCGGCCACTGATGATACT
>DWIY01000604.1:0-12416 GCA_018248615.1 Erynnis brizo brizo
GGCCAGTTAGTAAGAAACGTTAATGGGTAGTGTTACGTGTGAGTAATGAAAAGAAGTACCTGCAGTGATAAAACAAGGGGAAACACACCGTAGAATCCGAGGTGTCGGTACAGCAGGGGCCCTCCGACGGCGCCTACCACGTGCGCTATCTGAATGGCGGCGCGGTGGGTGCCCATAGTGCGGGTCACGTCGCTGCCCGTCGCGTGACACAGCTGAAACGATTGACGACATAAATAACGCAACTGTTTGTAACGGATTCAGGAATCCAATTCTTTAAAAGCAACAGATCTTTTGTTTAAAATTATTTAAAGAGTCCCAATGATTTTAGCTACTTTAAGTAACTAGTTAGCTTACTAGTTACCGCCAATCACCGAGGCATATTCCTCAGAAAAACAGCCAGCTACAACCAAAAAAGTTACTGCCCAGAGTTTCCTGATTTTGTATCTTATCGCGCAAAACCATCGCGCCAATCCAACAAAGGAAACTTTGTATTAAGCCTGCTTGCAATGATCTTAACGTGACTTAGATTAGAATAACTATACTTAAATGCTTAAAATAATTAACTGACGGGCATAAAATTTAACTAACACGTTATGTTATGGTGCTTCAAAGCCGAAAAACACTAAGTCCTGCGGTATGCAATGCAATGCATGGTATTGCAAGCGATATGAAATCCAGAATGAAACGACGTCGAGCACAATCACTAGATAGGACGACCTGGATCAACATCTAGGACATTGGTATTTTTGAAAATAAGCCGTAGATACCTATTTTTAGCTAAGTATAATTATCAGGTTATTAACTGTGATCTTTTGCAAAGGATTTGCGGTTTTTTTATTACTTTCATACGTGTGGGATTTACCTTTGATAACTCAATTAAGATAACATTAAAAAGTTCTGCACTGCTTTGTCCACATATCAAGGATATCATAATAATAATTAATTAGTGTCCTTATCGTAGCCATTATTTTTTAAGACAACAAAATATCGACTTTAAACATAATTTGTAAATTTTCAATCAAAACTCTAACTTCGACTTAAATTAAAATCCAATTTTTTATTCATTATTACTGTCTCATGGGGTGTCCTATTTTACGGTCGGACAATGACCTATAAAGCTCGTTGTAAAATTGACTGAGCTTAACCCGCAAAGGCAAGGGTTCGTTAAAGGTAAAAAAAATACGTACATAAGGCTTCATGTCATATGCTAATTAAGGGAATCCTGTTTATGGTACTAATGCGAGGGGGTTTTTGAAACCTACCACTATAATATATTGTCAATTTATTTGAATAATCGTAAGTTTAATCTATGTATGTACTTGCTCTTTAAATTTTTTCCAATTTTGTTCATTTTTCTTTTTACTCGATTTTCTTTTATTTTTTTATAGCTACAGTGAAATTATTTATAAAATAATACTTACATCGCCAATATGACTGAAGGCAGCGGCAAGCAATAGCCCAAAATTTCCACCCAGGGATATTGGTATCTGAACTACGTATAGAACTTGTGCTGTAGTGGCTCCAGGGAAAGTCAGTAAGAGTAGAACCCCAGTAGTCATAACACTCATGCCTAATAAAGGTAGAATAAGAAGAGGCTTCCTTCGACCACTGCAGTCACTCCAAGGGCCCACGAAGAGTAGAACGACGGAGCAAATAAGAGATCCCACGAAACTTCGACTAATGTTTATGCGAGACACTACCATCTGACTAGCTGCCTGAAAAGTTTAAAAAGCAAGACGTGAGAAAAGTATAATACAACAAACCAAATATCAAAATAAAATATTTATCTGTGAAATGTGGACAGTACCTAAATTATGTAACCGGCGTTCAAGAATGTTTTGAAAATTGAGGCCACGAAAAAAGAGTTTAATGGCTGTGGCTCTGATACACATATGAATATCTGACATGATCGCCTCAAATAAAATATTTCCAGCGACCACACCTCCCAAACCGAAACAAAAGACGACAATTGGTTCTACCTCCTAATACGAGTATAGATTAATTTGAGACGTAGCACTATAATAGAATACATTCCGGTAATGGATCTAGGTATGTATTATGATTTGTCGAGACGCCAGACAAAGGTTATTGAACCCGCTCTGTTTACAATGTGCTGAGGATATACACCTTCCATATTCAAGCATTTTCTCTGTCATATAACCGTATATACAGCCGTATAGGTACATAAAATAGGCAGAGAAAGAGATAATACATACTAATAATATCTATGTGGAATAAAAACACTTCATGTTTTTTGTAATAATTTAATATGAAAAGATTATGCCATCAAACAATATCAGGTTTATTTTATTTATTCTTTTTTTTAACAATATTAACCTTTGCAGTGTGCAGATTTTTACATCCGTTGTCTCTACGTAATGTAGAGACATTATATTATAGTTTATTATTAGTCAAGCGACCATCTTATTTGTAAACTATCGCTATGTTCAACTTCAAAAACAAAAACCTTTTTATCAATACTTTTTTATATACTGGTACATAAAGTAAATTTTGTTAACTCAGCATGATTTAAGTGATAAGAGTACGATGTGATTGATTGTTGTTGATGTCGAATCATCCCGAACTATCTCTTAATGTTTATCAATATTCATGTGGGCGCATTTACCTATTGTAAGTACAGATAAGTAGGTATTAGAAACGCGACATAATATTACCTCTGTTTGTGTTCCAAATAAAGGCTTTACGTTTCATTGTGAAGGTTATGTAGAGATGAGCTCTATCTAGTCTACCTACTTTCTAAATAATAAAATTAAGTAAGTACTTGATATCCGTTATAAATATGTTTTTTATCACCTTCATTATCTTTTATTTTGCACATTTCATTCCATTTATAGAAATATTCACACAAAAATACAAAGCTCATTTAGCTCAGATGTGAGTTCGTGACAAATGTATGAGTCACAAATTATGCGCATACTATACTCTACATAAAGACGGCCGGGGAATGACGGCTGAGCTGACGAGACGTAATTTTAGGAATGTTTTAAAATTTAAATATAAACAACTTTTAATATTTGGTAGCGACGATGCATCTCTAAAGGTTACGATTGTTATAGTTATGTTATGTAACCTATAGTTATAAGGTTTAGCTACAGAAGGGAAAAATATTTTGCGACTACATACATTAATGTTGTAATTTGTGTGTTTAACTATTTCTCGTATCATATAAATATACAAAAAACTGCGAAATTTTAAGATTTATTACATAAATTAGCTTGGGCCTGTGATTTTCCATTTTAGTGATAAAATATCATCACTTTTTAAAAAGTCGAGTCAATCTTCTTATTGTGTGATTCAGCAATATCTTTATAATGCAGTTATCGAACTATTGAGTGACTATGAATAATGTTACGTTTCATAACGTCAAAAACTCAGCAGTTCAGGCTATAGTCCTTTACTCCGATGCACTGATGCGGTAAATTTGGCTGCAATTTTGTTACTACTAGAGAATTCTATTCTTGTACTGTACGAGCAAATTTAGTACATCGGATTTTGTGCATCGGATGTAGAAGAGAGAGATACTGTTTCAAGAATAAGCGGAGATTGTCCTCTTCTTTTTTACAAGTTTTTATATTCATCAATGTCCACAAGTTTTTCCTGTGGGACGTAGTCCACTTTCTTATAAAGAAACGATTTATTAATAACGGTTTACGTCTTTAAAGTCTAAGTTTAATTCTCAGTTTCCATCAATGTTCAATCGTAATCACCACAATTTATCAACAAAACTTGAACAAAACATTGTGTGTCTTACCTCAGCAGTTCTGAACTCCTCCCCCACACCTCGGTCACATATCTCGGCTGGGTACTGTAAGTCCACCGTGCACGCAGTCCGTAAGTAGAAGTTCTGTAGGGACGTCTGACCGAGATTGATGGCGAGCATGGCTCCCACGAGAGCTGGTTCCAGGATGAACCGCCATTTGTGTTCCTTGGGTGGTGGCTCTGAACTATCTCTGTTAATATTCGAGGCTGAACTAGGACTGAAAAAGGGAACCATTTTACCTACCGCTCAACTTCGGTTGATGTTAAAAATACGAATGATTATAAGATCTTACAGTTTTCTTCGAATTGAATTTTTTAGGTATGTACTTAAATTGTATAGAAAGTATTTTCAAAAATAAAACATTAAATAAACAAACCTTAATTTTTCTAATTCTTGAAAGTCTGTACCTTCGCCCATTGTTATATACGAAAATTGACTACCCGATTGTTAATTTAAACTAACCTAACACATACCAGTATCACAAATATATAAAACAAGGAGTAAAAAATTTCACATCACAGCTATCACAGAGTCCGTGAAGCGTGTATGCAGTATCGCGTTTCCTACACTAGTGTGACGATAAGATAATATCCGTCTGTTTGGATATTGAACAATAAGACTACCCAAATAGAGAGATATCTTAGTTAACTGATGAGCTAGGAGCAACGAATGCTCGTAAACTGTATGCACACTAAAATATTTACACTGGATAAGACTTGTGGACGCGTGGTAGTCGACTAAAGGTTAGTCGGGCCAATTTGATCCGATTACATCAATTGCCAGTGATAGTACCGACCCTGTATTGCACGTACAATTTACGTCTTCATTGTCGAAATAACGATAAAATTGTCCCTTCATATTTTCAAGTAAACCTGGGAATAAATGTAATTCAAAAGCATTTTCAATAATTATATTATTTAGTTATAGGTACGTAGTTACTGGTACTGTGCAAAAATTGTTGGCTTCGCTTCAATGGAAGGTGTTAGTGTAGAGTATCCATCAGCAGGAGTAATTTGTTGCCAGGAACAGTTTAGTTTCTATTCCTGTACTTACTATTTGTAAAATTTTATAAAACTGCAAATACTGAAAAATCTCAACCTAATTTATTATCATTTCACACATGGCATATTATGTATTTCAATAAGTATTTTAAAGAATTTAAATGTAAAAAAAAACAATATACGCAAGTTGGTGATCGGGACTATGATTGACTGCTGCAAGCTTTTTTTATGGTGCTTAAAGCTCAGTTGAGTCCTAAGATAATAAATTTACGATAAACAATAAGTCGGTCACTGAAGTTTACTATACGTCTGAAACCGATTACAATCATTATCTTTT
Organism: Erynnis brizo brizo; assembly: GCA_018248615.1. NCBI lineage: Eukaryota > Metazoa > Arthropoda > Insecta > Lepidoptera > Hesperiidae > Erynnis > Erynnis brizo. The sequence goes on from DWIY01000604.1 coordinate 5,120, forward strand.
CATTAGTCATGTAGCTGGAGGTATCTACGTGATGAATATCACATTTACGCGCAGCGTTGCGAAGTGACAAGGGGCATTTAAAATTGGTTTAATTTTACATACCTACTTATTAAACATCAGAGCTTTTATTGATTATTTGCAACCTATTAATTACTGACAATAATGCTAAACCAACCATCCAGTGGCGCACTATTGTCAGTAATTAATGGGTTCTCAGAATGAGAAGGAAAAAGGTCTTAGTCGAGTGTGGTCGACGCTGACGCTTACCAATTGAATTGGTGAACTTAACAAAATAAATGTCCGTTGAGAACATTTTAGGAAACTTTCGAATAATATACAGTTTTTCTCACGATTCCTTTAACGTTACAGGCAGGCGATATTTCAACAACAACTCAAGCCATTTTTTCTTGATTAGGTACCGCAAGGTTTCTCATTACCTATATAAAAACAGTGATGAGTATTGGATAGTCTGCTAAAATTCTATGGACACTTCCATGCTTTAGAGAGCAAACGGTGCAGATCGTTATCGATAGACAATAGCAATAAATTAAAACCTCGGCGAATCTAAAAACCGCATACATTTTTGTTCATTATAGACTTTGAAGGTAACTTCTTTTATCGCTCGTAAGGTTAAAATGTAAGAGAAAATTAGTTTGAGAGCATAGCGAATTGTGATTAATGTAAGAGCTGTTTAAGCATAGCAGTCAACGAACGACATTGTGATTTGCTCGTCAGATTTGAGTAACGTCTACCTACGTACGTACTACACCTTACCATTATTTTCACGGCCGTAGAGCTCTAAAATAAAACAGTTGAGAATCTCGGTCGGCGGTCGATACGCGCCGCTCGCGAATGTTATAACATTACGTGTGTGTAATTATCGCATCTGGATCTGATTGTAGTGCGTTATTGTACACTTTAGTTACATCGTACATTTTTATTTATAACACTGTACAAGGATAAATTTCGGTTTCTTATCAAATCATCTAGCGCTGCCGATTAACTATTATCCGATTATCTTCTACGAGTTATGAATGGCAAATTTTATTTAAGATAGTTTTCATATTTGATGAAACAACAAAAATGTAATTATTTTACCAATCGTACACTCTCTCACAGTAACGACTGAAGTGAAATAACAATTCGTTGAAGTTAATTGCCGCTATCTGCTTCTGAAAACGGGTTTGAACCTACCTATATTATTATGTACTTTTAAATAACGTTCCGTGTTTAGTAAAGTGGTTCCTAAATCTTCGTCCTTACGAAGTTTATTCCGCTGAAACTAAATGGAATGTACAATTGACTTACAGAACGTCTTTCATTCAGTCGCTTCCAAATATTCGTCGAAACAGACAGTTTTCCGCTAAAACAAAATATAAGTATTGAAAGTGAACGCATTTGTGATGGATTTGGCCCTGAGTGTTTTCTAAATCAGTGACCTGATTATTTCAGGCCATCGGTCTATCATTGCAAAGGTATAATATTTAAAATCCTTGTCTAAATCTATTCTCAAAGGTTAAACATAATATTTTATTTTTTATAAGAAAGAATTGGTACATTTATCGAAGTGAAAAGTTCCTACTTAGATCGGGACATCAACTGGCTGCTTTAATGTTTGTTTGTAGGTTAATGATTATTTAATGCTTTAATTTTTACATTTTAGGTCAGCCTTCTTTCTTTGTCTCGTTGTCTTTAATATAAAAGAAGTTAATGTTTTTATTAATAAATTTAATCTAATTTTCATAAACAAACAGCATCTATAAATTATAAGAAGATTTTCATTATTCTCTGAATATATGACGTTAAATAGTAGCATCATAAATGTTTGCTAAGTATCTGATCATTAAAATTCCTCAACACTGATGCAACATTTTTGCCAGAGAACGTGGATAAGTGCCTATTTAAACGCTTCTCAACAGATGAAGTGTTCGATGTAGGAGGAATGGGTCATACAAACTTGAGATAAGCCTATTGTACCTATGAATAAAATTGTTTGCAGTAATATAGGTATAGCCAAACAAAAGCCTATAAAAGTTCAGATATTGAATGTAATCATTATGATATCTAATTTTCTTCAAATTAGCTGTTTATTTAAATCCGAATCGAGACGTCAACAAATATCCTAAATTTGTTGGTTAAAAAAATTGGTAAAAGTTGGTGGTTAAAGGACTTCTATGATAATTATATAGCATGGGACATAATATATTATTATATAGATACTTATTTCCCTGCATCTACACTACAAAATTCTCATGTCACAGTTTTAGTTACAATACTCCTCCGAAACGGCTCGACCGATTTTTATGAAATTTTATATGCACATTTAGTAGGTGTGAGAATCGGCTACCATCTATTTTTAATACCCCTGAAACGGGTTGTCCACCCCTAACATATATTTTTTATTTTCTGGACTAATTTTTTTTTTATAATGTGGCATTAAAAATACATACAAGTCTAAATTTTCACCCTTCTATCATCAACCGCTATTTTTTAATAGTCATTTTAGCGCTCGATACCTTATATGGCAAATCAACGTTTGCGGGGTCGGCTAGTTAATATATAAATAAATATAGTTTGAAATATTATGGAGTGAAGCCCGAAGCCAAGTGACCTTCATAACGACAAAGTTCAAAATTAAAATGTAATTTTGTATCGAAAAACAGTTGAGTGTGAGTAAAGAAACACGATATAATCGTATTCCGAATAATTAATACTGTAATGAAGACAGTTTAATTTAATTAAGCGTCTCAGTGAACAGTGTAATTAGCTTATATTTTGTTCATCAAAATACCTCATCTCTTAAGTAAACGTGATCTTTTCTATGAATAATGGACTACTTAAGTACTACATTACGCGTTTTTATAAACAGTTGGCATATGTATAAACACTAGACATATCTTAGACTGTTAAAGTAATATTTTAAGCTCTCATGAGATATTAATATATACATTATACATTTAGGTACCTACTTACCATTACTACCAGAAATCTACCTTGTATTATAACTTTTTACCAGAATAATAATTAGTAAAAGACGTAGATTATGATTGAACTTTTTTATCAAAATATGTTTACCGATGGTAGGTATGGTACTAACATGCCAATACCAAAATCATCTTGAAATATATCTCCACTGACTCAAGAACTATCACCGTAACATGGAGTCCGGCGTTGCAATAGATATACTCCTTACGTTATACATGTGATGTCATGGCCACAGGCAATTTTAATGTATCTCAGGACTGAAGCCTGTTTCACTGGTAAAGTATAGACTTATAGGCATCCATTGCTAGGTAAAATCAGTGGCAAGAGTCTGGTCCTTAATGTGTTCATCTAATTTCTAGTAATTAGGTCACCCACTGCAGGATCGAGTCTGTCCCAGAATGAAAAGGATAGGCATTAGTCATAGGCATTAGTCTAGCATGATGGCCAATTTGTGTGTTGGTATCTCCTTATTGTGAAGACAAAATAAAGCCCTTAACTCTCATAGCCCTATACTGTCTATAGGTACTTAAAACGTTGATAATAAGTATATTTAAAATCAGGTAGCAATTTTATGTTTGAAAAATTATTCATTCAAATTTAGTAGTCAAGGTGGCGCCACGAGGAATCTTTTTTTACCGTTGGTTGTTCGGAAAAACACTAATAATTCTTGTAACGAAGACATTCTTCCTGAGTCAGTAAGAAAACGGCCAACCCGATAAGAGATCAAACGTTTTCCCATTGGTATTTCTAAGTGAAAAACTTTTGTGTTTAGTTCGTTTTTTCCAATTCTAAGAATATTTAGAGTTACGATAAAGACGTAAAATTTTATTTTATTTTATTGTTCTGTTTTCATTGATAAAAAAAACTGAAAGGCGGTTGCAATGATCCTAAAATATGAAAGATAATGCTTTGATTTAATTATATAAAAAAATTGTTCATTCTCTTGAACAATTGTTGTGAGCCAGCTAATATTTCTTACGCGTTGCTGAATTATAACAGATATTTTTTAATTTCCTTTCAAATTTGTGAAAAATAGTACCTACGAGTATCTACTGAATGAAAATTTGCCTTCAAAAAATAACTAATGGGGAATGGCAGTAATTCTCGGCGTAGATGTTTTTTGAAAGATAACCATTAGTAACGAAAGTACATTATTTATGTCACGTTCTAGACGCCTCTAGAGGTCATAGTGCGTAAACGTCTATCTCTCTCACATCATTTTATTTCACGTTTCGGAATCAGAGTCGACCCCATTTGTCTTTGTTCTTCCTTTCCCACATTTTTGCACACGAACTCCATTATCTAATTTGGCTTTGGATGAATTCCAACCCAATATTGTTGCCTTCCTCCAATCTATATTACATAAAATATTTTTATAGAGGAGTTACTTCTTGTTATGAATGCGAAAGCGAAATAAACAATCGTGTTACAAATATGAGTGCCAGCGTGTGATGGTCGATTGGTTAAAATTTCTGTCAATTTAACTGTCAACTAAAACTTTACACACTTTCTAATTTTGTTGACTTGAAATATAATTTACTTTACTGACGGACACAATACAGAGAAAATTTTCATCCTTTCACACCTACAGGAAATCGTCACCAAACAGCCATATATTATCTCAGTAAACAGATGGCACAATACACTCTAAGAAGCTGTTCCAACGAATGGGCAATATCAAGCGGCTTTACACGACTGGGATTCGTCATAAATTATAATACAACAAAATAGCCACTTTTGTCTGGAGTGTATTACAGTCACGCGCGGCCTGGGCTGTGTTCCTGCCACAATTACCGTATACGCACATTACCTGCTTACACACGTTACGTAGTTAGGCAGGCTTGTTTAATTGTTTATAGGCTGTACGACGAGTTACCACGCGTATACACTCGTTGAAATTATGTTTCTATTGTACAGTCTATTTTGATTAATATGTTGTTATGTTGCTAAAACTTCTATCATTTTTTCTTTTATCATCTTTTATCATTTTTTGTTAATTTATTTATAAAAACCTTATTGCATAAACCATAAAAGCTATGTGTTCAATGGCTGCTTAGGAAAAATATTTTTAGAATTAGTCCTTACCCTTTGCAGAAAATTAGCTACAAAAATAAAAAAGTTTCCCGTCATCTAACCGCACCCGCAAAGTTGTTCTTAACGGCGTCTGTTTAAAAATAAGTAATTGATGTGGTGAGATTTTGTGTAAAAATAAAACAAAGTTAATGATACGTAACCGAAACGGGCGCACTTCAGCTGGCGAGGGGCTCAGCCTTTTAACTCTTTCCCACTCAACATTGTTACCTTCACAAACGAGTCGGCGCCGTGAGTGGCGTACACAATCAGCTTTCTTTTTAAATAAAGAAGAGCAATGTTGTTTTTTTCTCTTACATAAATTGTCGCGCAAATGAATGAGCTGTACTAAAATGCAAGAATTAAATTCAGCGCTGTATTTACATAAATGCAAGGTTATGTTACAGTGATTTGCATAGCTTACAACTTTGAGAGATCACAGTTACGAACTGAAGTAGGTGGGTAAAATACTTATTTTACCCACACACTACACTTGTAGATAATGTTTTAAGTGAACATTTAAATTCTTAAAATCAGAACTGCATATGGGGAAAAAAATATTTATCTAAGTCATTGAGGTATTATTACTACGTAATCTAAGTACTTATGTAGATATGGGTTTGGAAAGTTATTGAATATGTGTTTTGTGTTGTGTGTTTTGTGTTGTTAAAACGAATTTCAACGTTGCGCCTAACACAAATGACTCTATCAAATATGCGTCATAAAAGTACCAATAAAACAACCTTTATAATTATACACTTAACTATACAAGCTCTACCCATCGGTGTTATTGGAGTAGTTTTGAATATTATGTTAAAGTCAGGCTGGATGGTTTTGCAGTTCGAATGTTAGTTAAATAATGAGCTAGCCAAAATGCCAACTTAGTCATTCAGCGCTAGTCGCTGGAAGGTAAACACGAATGGGCAAGGCCGCAACTAAATCGTATCCAGGTAAGGGGAGGGACTCAAACAATTGAAGCTTATGGAAATCAGGGCCCGTAGTATTTTCCCGGATTAAATATACTAGCAATTAGTGCCGTCCCGACTGCCCGCCACGCCAGTTATTTATCGCGAGGCCTTAGACTTAATTAAAACATCTTACTTTGAGCTACTCGGACTTATTATCTATGTGTTTCCCTTTTAAGGTAAATTAAATAAATCTAGCGTAGTCCAGGCTTAAGTTCTGTCCGTTAGTGTTAGATCAGTGTCATAATAGATATAGAGATATCCTTCTGCGTAGCTAAACTGTAATTGGTAGGTACTTGGATGTTCTATAAAATTTACTTTGGAAAGGAAATGAAAAGAAATCAATTTTAGTGGTTTCCCTTTTTACAATATACGAGTAGAGAGTATCTAAAAATTGACATTATGTGATATTAGATATGTATACTTACTGCCATTAATTAAAATCCATTGTCCTGAATGACCGAGGATCAACGCACAGCCTAAACCGCTGATCGTAAAAATCTGAAACTTTTAGGGTATGTTCTTTGTATGACGTAGGTTTCAGATAAGAAGGGATTTTCCGAAATTAAGGGGGTGAAAAATGGGGGCAAAGTTTGTATGGAACTACGTGATTCTGCTTCAAATTTTGCATAACCATTGTTTAAGAGAATTAATGGAAGATGCATTTCATATTTTATTGCAATTCACCGCCTAACTGAGTTAAAAAGGGATAGAAAGTTATTTTCATATCAATACTCCTTGGTGATTTTGTTTTAAAAAACAAAAGATTTTGACACAGTTATGTTTGAAAACATGGCCCAAGTCTAGCAATAGACTTATGGACTACGAACACTGACCTGTGACTACGAACGAACGCTTGAAAATAAGAAGGAAGAGCTGAAAGTCTGAAAAGACGGCTGAATATGTGACATGTTGTTGGAATAAGTCATGGAAGAATCAAAAAAATTAGGGCTACCCCCAAATACCTGCCGGGACGGCTAATATAACATAACAGTTTGTTAGAACCTCAGGTTAGATAGAATGTACTGATTTCTGAAACTATCGGATTTGTTTATTATATTGATTTTATGAGGAAAGCTAGCTATGGGTAACTTTTCATTGCGAAAAATTTGCTTTTATTTGCTTAGCAATTAACAGTCTTATTAATTTCACTTTAAATAAGAGAGACGGGTTGATAAAATTTTTGTGGAGATGTTTAACCGGCTGGAGGGTGGATAATCTATACATTTAAAATCCTTTGTCCTGAATGACTGACGGATCTACGCAGAGCGTGAACT
>DWIY01000605.1:0-12415 GCA_018248615.1 Erynnis brizo brizo
CAGCATTTTGTGATTTTATGCTCACTAAGTGAAACTAAACCTTATAAAAAACAAAATTTGAATCGGAATACCCATATACCAAATATGATAAAAAAATATTATCTCGATTTTTTCATCGATAGTTATGTCGACAAGGTCAAGCGCTACTAGGTTTACGTATTGTTTGCGTGTTGATAGACGTCCCTACATGACAGAATGTGATGGTGTGCGTATAGTTTAAGCTAGTGTTCATTTTTATGTTTGTGAGCGTGCATAGCGATGTGATGAAAAATGCCTTAGTATTAACATTGCATTAGTGAGCGTTTCCTCCCGCCGCACCAAAGGTGCCAGAATTTTTTGCTTAGAAATGAGCTCGCGTGGCCCCTCCGGTTGGTTAAATGCTCTAAGGCTGCCGACGACTTTTCATTATGTTCCATTTGTTAGAAACGAAGTTAAAACGTTTCCATCAAAAAACCTAAAAACCTTTCGATCAGAATTGAAGTTATACAGGATTAGAGATATCCGAGCATATACGCTTTCGTCAAAAGTTCGTCAATTACGTATTCGTACGGTAAACGGTCATAATTATGTCTTCTTCCGAAACAAATGACATACGTTAACTATAAGAATACTTTGACTTCATGCTCGGGGCACTAATTATTTCTATATTTTAAAGGTAAGTAATCATACTATCAAAACCTATAGGAAGAATTTAAGGCGTCCTAAGGGAATAACAAAATAACGCATTTAAAACGACATTTTCCAATGTTCTGCCAGAAATAACAGGAATAAGATTTTTTTGTAAATATTGGATAAGATAAAAGTTAACTTAATAACTTAAAAAAAGTTATCGATAGCATCAATGTCGCTCTCAATTATTGGAGAAATAAATTGATTGATTTGAAATCCTTAAAACTTTCCAAAGCACGTTAGCCGTATAACGAGATAACGAGCCATTAAGGCTTTTATATAATTACTTGAAAGGTGATTTAAAAAAGGATATTTTAGTAGAAAACAATAAGTATTATTGAATCAACATTGTTTTTAAACATTGTATTGGTAAAGACACGATAAAGGCTTATTATTAAAAACCTATTAGTGTCCCAAAGCAAAGTCAGGTAGGTCTCTTTTCAGATTAAGTACGAGTAAGAAGCCGAATATTTAGACTCTGGGTCATCACTTTTAAAAACAATCTCTTTTAAAAACGTAGAAAAGTTTTTATTGTAGGTCCGAAGTAAGAAAAATAGGGGTAGCCATCACATAATCTCTTTCAAAAACGTAGAAAAGTTTTTATTATAGGTCCAAAGTAAGAATAATAAGCGTAAAAAATATACAGAGTATAGATAGGTACCTATAATTTAATCTACCAATAAAACAAAATTGGGACATCACAGGATGTCTGGCAGATATGAAACATCTGTTATGGTATTACAATTTGTAATTAATCAAAATAACCACTAAAGAAATTTGGTATCAGTAAAAAAGAACCGAGTTTTGTAAGTAAAATCATTGTATATTTTATCACATTTCAAATTATAATTGTATAGCATATTATATTTTTATTTGTAAATTGAAACTTGGGAGTAGAAAGCAGGGTAGAGGGGAAAGATAAAGATATAAAGGTAAAGGTATAAGAGAACCGACAGAAAATCTTAAAAGCATTGGTTAATGCAACATGGATTAGAGCAAAACGCACAAACTTTTCCATTATCTTCCTCAGCCGATGTTCAGTTTCGCTGGCCGAATCCTCTTTCATGTCCATTTCCCTATTAATTTTAGGCAAAAAGTAAGGTACTTGAAATTATAATTAAAACAAATCTTTATTTTTTAATCAATTGAATAGCAAATTTCATAGGAGCATGCAGCCTCTCTGATTATTATTGATACAGCTACCCCCACATATATAGTTCAAATATGACCATGATTCTACCTGATGGCATATAATTGCATTTCTGCTTTTTAGGACTAAGATGTTCCCTTCGAATGTCTTCGATACAATATCTCCAGCAGCCACATTAAACAAACTCCCCAACCGAAACACAAATCACGTAACATTGTTTGAATGAAGAAACGGGATTATCTTAACGAGATTGAATGTGATTTCATTGCGAAGGACGAATAATGGACACAAATTAAAGAGATTAGGAAAGTGATTATTTTTTCAGATTTCAATTAAAGTAAGTATCTCCATTGCGTTGGCTAACGGCAAATGGATTTAGTTCTACATTCGACTTTTGACAGCTTGTCTGTAATTCATTAGTGACCAACGCCTGGTCTTTTCTTCGATGGTCAATGAGAAGAATATTAATAGACCTTAGTTCACCACAGTACCTAAGCCTATTTAATAGGGTTGTGAATTCAGAATCAATCGAGATACTTTCATTGAATCGCCAAAGAAGCAAAATCTTTATAGGTTTTGTATGAAGAACCCGGCTTATGACGTCATCAATATTTTTAGTCTATTAACCAAATTTTATTTTGTAAAATTGGCAATTGAGCTGAGTCTTCATAAGTCTTATACTTTTTTATGGGAATTTCATTTAGAAATTAATTGTGGATGGCGCTCGCAATTGCAGGTTGTTTATTTACGTAAAGTTTACGATGAGATTTAACTGTGATTAAACTGTTGTCGCGAATAAAACTACAAAGTATTTATGTTCTTTACGTTCGTCCACTAACTCTATACAAATAGTGCCGTTATGTGGGTTGCGTTAGTTGACACCACTTTCCTGCTATTTTCACAAACAGCCCGCATGTTCTACATGTTCTAGGATTTTCGTATAACGTACCTAGTCTAATTTGTATTTTTTCCAGTTCAGTGTTAAATGGTCACTGCAATTTACCAAACACACAAATTCAAGTAGGACTGAAATGCTGTCTGAGAACGTGTAAGAACCACGAACCAAGAAGAATCACGTTTATGTTACTTGCAATATTGGTAATAGAAAAATTCATGCTACGATTACATTAAGGTACGAGTATGTTGTTTGTCGAAATGTGTGGGGTTATTGATACGGCTAAACAAAGTTTTAAACACTGTGTTTGGAAAAAGAAATTTCACAATGGAAACGAAAAAGAATCTCACAACGATTAGGCTGCCTGGGCAAACCATAAAGATTGCTACGGCGAAAGTAAATGTAATAATACCTATACAGTTCGCAAAACCACTGGCCATTTTGATGATGGCATAGAAAAATCCTCCTATCGATTATTACAGCCAGCTTTCACGCGGCTTGAGCCCTTTATGTTTGGCTTAGGCTTGGAAAAATTTGGGCGAAATATTGAAGCGAAGCGCGGGAAGTCGATCGCAGTAATCTGTGCAAACAAAACGCGTTGCTATGGCAACACTGCTGGTATGGAACAGACACTATATTCTAGAGTGTCTGTATTTTATCTTACGAAGCAATGTGTGCTTTACTTTAATTTTATACGGGAACGCTGTTAATAGCGTACGATAATTCCATACACATTACTTTTGTGATCCATCAAAAAGCGATTTATAGTAGCACACCAGCGAGAAGATTTCGTTAATCTTCGGTAAAGTCCCTTTTGTTTTTGTTGAGAATACCTTTGAAAAAACGGCTTACTTACATAATACTTCTGCTTGTAGTCCTATAATCATGTTGGAAGTGACGTTCTTTGGGTAAATAAGTTAATCAGCCAGAATTACTTTGCAAATTAGGGGTGGCTATTAACACTGGCATAAGAACAAGACAAGAAGCAAGCAATTGAAATAATAATATTCTTCACAAGGAACAAAGACTGCAGATGTATGACTCGACTGTGTCTACTTCAGCGCGGCAGATTATACTTTATTAACTCATTCATGGTATCTACAGCCGCATTTTTGCGCAAAGTGCCAAGTCATTCGGTTACTCCACCTATTGTGATGAATCGGCCCTCTAATGCGATGGGCTTGGTCATTAACTCGATTTGTATAACCGACCCTAACCTTAACAGTTTCAATTTAATACAAGTTTTGGGCAATACTCCGACGTTTATCAAATAACACGAAATTAATCTCTCACATAGTTCACCCGAGGTGAGGGTGTATGCCACAACATTTACTTAAATGTAGCTACAACTATGCCGAAGTAAATTACAAGCAAATACTAGGAATCATAATGCTATTGTGATGTAGGTAGTATGTTAAGTGCGGGATTACATAAGCGTTTTGTAGTGGGTAGTAAACTTTACTTGTGAATTAATATGCTGATGAAATTCAAATGAAGCAAATGGAACATCGTCAATCTATGCTAAAGGACATCTTGGAGAGCGTTAATAAATTTTTATTTAAACAGTGGACTTTAACCGCAGCTTCATCCGCGTAAAAAGATATTGGTCCAGAGAGTCCAAATTTCTTAAGCCGTTTTTGCGTCAAAGAGTGACAAACATCCATCCATCCATACATTCATCCACCCAACCCACACTACCATCCACACCAAACACCTAAATAGCACGATAAGGATAAATACTTAAAACTTTATTATACACACTTTTATCACCTTTTATAATAGTAGTAGGATTAGGATACTGTCAAAAATGATGAAATTTTGAAATCATTTTTAATATAGTTCATCAAAAGATAAAAATAGGTTATTATTTATAACCCTAGTTTCTTTTAGCGACGCCGTAGATAGTTACTACTTCAATAAGGCATGGTTAAAAGATTTGTCTCCTAATCGGAACTCTAGAACAGATTTGTCTCGAGACAATATCCTGGCAAGAGAATAATCGATACGAAATCTTTATTAAATTTGACGGGTCTCATAATACTTATACCATTTCTCTCATAAAAATACCTTTTTGAATAATTTAACTCAAATTCTCCTTAATGAAATAAATAGGTCTGTTCTTGTTTTACAATTACAGAGGCTCGTTAGACGCGGACAAATTGAAGAGATCCACTTTAACAAGTACCTACAAATAGCAAAGACTTAGTAATAAAGCATACCCTGACACTTTGAATCTGAATATGATGAAGCTTATAGAAGTAGGTACAGTAAATAGCAAACGTGTTTGCAAACGCCCTAAATTTAAATGGGCACTCCACCCTATCGTCAACCTAATCCAAATGCGACAATACCACTAAGATGCGATAATACTATAAGGGTATGGTATAAAGTATTATAGGTGATAGGCAAAGATAAATAATGCCTACTTCCAACTCGACGTTGTTTCTCCCGGAACGTCATTTTCCAAATGAAGTACCTAATTAAGAAAGAAATCTCTTAAACCACGATTGTAGATATATGGGTTGTGAAAGGTTCCTACCCGATCAAAGTAACCCATTTAATGCTAATTATTATAATAGGCAGTAAGATCACTGTGTTTTTCATTGTTTGCAAGGCAAACAATATTGTTTTCATAGGTAAAACATAATACAATATACAAAGTTGTTAAGAAATTATAATATGTTTGATGATTTGCGTAACTCACGTATCAGTTTTCGCAAAGTTTTCGCATGACGGCGTTATTCTAACGAGGGTTCATTATCTTGGGTTCGCAAAGTTTATGTTTACACCGCATCCGTACTTCAAAAATCAACATCGCCTATCTAATCTGCAAGCAAGGGTTTGCTAACTGGCTGATTGAATACTGGCATCAAAACATATAAATTTCATTTTGATTAAGGATTGCTAAGTGCCTACCATTATTTCAATACTTAGTTGATTTTTTTGTTGATATGGAGGCTTGAATGGACAAATTTTTAAGTCAATATACATTTTTTGTAAACTTCTTGTAAATTTCGGGAATATCTAAGCCTGCGTTTTTAGTCTAAAGAAGAAATTTAGAAACAAATTCGACCTACTTTGATTGTTTCAAAAAAGGAGAACCTTTAACAAAAGTGCATTTTGTGTGTGTATTATATAATTTATAAATGAACTATAAAATACACTCACAAAATGCTTAATAAAAATGTACAAAACAAAATATGAACAGCCTACGAAAGAATTAAAACCCTTTCAATATCGAATAGCTCGCTCCACTGAACGAGATAAATCGTTTCTGTCTCGATTTTGTATCATATCCATCATTCTTCCAAGACAGTAACATATTGTATTGTCATCGAATCCTTCAAACTGTGCGTTTCACTGTATCTTACACTTATCTACTGAATAGCTGTATAATACTTAAAAAAATATTCTTAAATCTTTGTGTGTTTCGTAATCACACAATAAATGGATTAGAAGGATACTTTAGGGTCTGCAAATATTACAAACAAAACCCTATAATTAGAATGGTACCTAACCTTTTTTAACCCATTAACTGTGCTATGTCATATACAGAGGACACCAAATTATTTTATTTTAATTTAACAGAGATAATAATTTACTGAATTATAAACGACCAACGGTTTTCCAAAGAAATTTTTGAATTATTAATAGAGTTAGCGCTATCTTTAACAATGTTAATGTTAGGTACTATGTATTTTTTTATGCTTACGAAACGTGCTTGACTTTTCTTAGTTTTTGCTGTTATATATTTTTTCAAACTTGTGAGACAATGAGACTTTTAGACAATGGTCCCGAGCAACAATCGTCTTCGTCTTAAGTAATAATCGTCAAAAGTTAAAGATTCGGCTCAACCATTATTTAATTTATGCAGTTCATAATTATAACCAAGAGCTCTACAAAAATGGATTTGCGCTTATATCTCGTTCATTTCAGGCAATGTCGGGAGCAAAGCCTTGTTATGTGGGTAATATTATGCATATCAGTTATATGACGAGATTTTCCGTGGCACGGAAAGGTCAGCATGAAAGTGGTGCCGTAATTATTTTTAATTACATACCCTCTTGCACCGTTAGCATAAATATATTTTATGTATGCGAATTCTTAAAGATTGCGAGGTAATACGCCTAATTTGCCGATCCGTATTAAAAATAACTTGATCGTCTGAAGGCATTGACCCCTGCATGAATGTTACATTACGGAAATACCAATTCATTCATCCATCGATCCATAATCTAATTAAGTGGATTGTAATTCATTCTTTATATTGATTTGTTCAAAGTTTCTTTTCTTTTTATCGAATACATCAGTATCAAAAGATTATGAAAGCCACTTGAAGTCAAGTGATTACTGCAACCGTTGGACACCCTTAAATAGGTTTGGTGTCCAAAGTTAAAAAACATGTTAAAAACCCTATAATATTATGATGCCTATGAACCCTATATGTCGTATGTGGGTGCGTTGACTTGATACTAACTGAGGACTAAGATTCCCTCAACAAAGTAGGTATGTTAATACACGTATTGGTGAGAAAATGCCATGCAAAAGGCTGCTATCACCTGGTAGAAGTATATTTTTAAGCCCTCGCAAAATGTAAAATATTCAACTCGGATTGTCTACTAAAACATAACAATGGCGACGATGAGGCCTTACGAATGTTAAAATTCTGGATCCATTTCAAACCTAGACCTAAAATCGGACCCATATATCATTACGAAGTATGAGTTTTAAGGTCGAGAAAATAACATTTAGCTTACTATGCGAGAACATAATTCGGACATGTCATTAATCTTCACAAACAATACGTAAGTTGCGTTCAAAGGTTTTGTGGCCGCTTTGAATACCAAGTATTTTATCATTTGTCAAATGAAAAAGTATTTTTTGATTTGCTAAAGGAGTTGATACCTACATTTCTACGTGCGATTGGAACATACTAGAGTCTGTAAAGCTGAACCTTCTGTTCTGTCAGCAGAATATTAACTATTTACTCAAAGCTTTTAAACTCAGTTCACATTATGCTATTATATTAGTCGAGTGGCCTGTTTGTATCTGGAAGATTTACACTTTAACTAAACCAATACTTTGACGATAGTTTTCTTGCTTGGGGCACTGATAACCGGCATAACATACCTACACTAAGCATGCGTCTATGTAGGGACTAATAAAACTGAGTGAACTCTAGGTCGTTTACCTTTCTTGTACCTACTTTATATCAGTAGGTTTATGAGTATTGCAGTGCTTACACTTTACATTCGCATGTTTATGGGAATCGCGGTGCTTTATGCGGGCAGGAAACGTACTTCCTTTACATAAAAATGTTTACGAGCTTATATTCTGCAGCACCCAATAACCCATATACTATGGCTTTTGTGTATGGAGCTGGTAATTTATAATTCAATGGGGTGAAACGGTTGTACCGGGCTGCGATGTCGTAGTATGTCGGTTCAAACAGAACCAATTTATGAATGTTTTCTAACACGGATCGCTACACGAGGGCTCTATTCTTTTAAAACTGAGCATGTTTCCATTGTTGAATGTTTTTTCTTATTGAAAAAATTAAGTTTTATCTTATGAAATATTATTAGCACTTAATTCTTTAGAATTTAGATTATGGTTCCAGAAAGTTGTGGTAAATTTGCTTAACTTACAGGAAATTAAGTATTATCAAAGTTTGGTATTATTTCAAAAATGTTTTTAACTGTAAAGAATAGGTACTTATATTAATATATTTGAGATTATATAAATATATCCACAGGCGAAAACTCAAATAAAAATAACTTTATTTACATCGGTTTACATCCTTTACGTTTCCTTGATGTTTTCTGTTCACACAAAGGTTTATAGTGACCATGTAAACCACAAGAAAAAGTTTAACGATCCCTTTTAATGTATTCGTTAATGAAAATCAATGAAATCAATGAAATGAAAATTAAATTCCAATATTTCAATTATGATTTATGAATGTAGGCAGCTGCAACCATGTGAAAATTTGTTACGTGGCCGTGGGTGAAATAAATGGGTGATAATTAAATTGTAGCAAATTATTACTTCAATTTAGTAAAATTTATTGGGAAAACTTTAAAATATTTTAATGTTTACGTCTATGTTATTCTTATTATATTACGTTTATATTATTTAAAATGTTACGACTGCTGATGTATGTACATTTTTCAAAAATCATTTAAGTACTTACGTGATTTTAAAAGTTTTTTTTTTTCAATAAACTGCACCAAGCTGCAGAAATGCCTTTGAGAGAGTTACGACAAAAAATTATGCAGAACTTTCAGGAATACAATGTATTTCTCTTATAATAAAATTTGATTTTCCGAATACAAAGCAGGTACGTAACTAAAACATTTTAATTTTATTTCTCAATTAGTGCCTTTCCTTTGTAATTACGTTATGGCTTAACTGAAAAAGAAAATAGGCCTGATTTTTATACCGAAATATGAGAGAAAATCTATTTCCCGAGATAAATTATAGCCCTTCTCATACGTCATCAGTCATCACTTAGTTGGCCTATCGGGATTTCGGTCGTGAATTATTACACTCCAGTGACTTTCTTCTTTAAACCACGAAACCGTTCTGAGTGAATTGTGAGAGTCAAATTAAATAGATAATTATTAGCCTGGGTTAAGTATTCCATTAATTTTGTTGTTGTTTAAAGCTTTTGGTCTTATGTAAATTTTCACCTTTCATTATGACTGAGACTTACAACTTGATCCACTGACTGGAATTAATTTCGAGAAATAAATACTTAAGTATAAGTATATATCCCGTTTCTGCCTAAAAATTAGAATAATCGAATACCACCTAAGAAGGGCTATGGATCTCTCCCCACAATAGGGGAAAGTCTGGAGATTCCTCCACCACGAATGTGGATTGGTGGAAACCAAAACATGAGTTATTAATACTGAAAATTACAGAAAATTAAATTTTAAATTTTTTTCGCTTCCATTCTACATTGAACATTTAGTAAAATATTCAATATTTATTTAAAGAAAACTATATAAATTGGATCACACCAAAAGAAACCCCAAATAGACTTCAATAATAAAATTACCCTATAAAAATCCTATACATCTAACATGAATGCTGATTTCAATTATTACCTCAACAGCCATCTAATCTACGGTCGTTTCCCGGTGGACCAATTCGAAAGTATGTCGCCAGTAGCGAGCATTTTCTTTCATTTACAATGTTTAAAATTAACAAAAATAATTCCAATTTAATTATTGAAGGTAAAATTGTAGCAACCACAAATATTCCCAATTCAAACTAAAAACTAAAATCGCCAAAACTCACTGAATAATCACGAAACCTTGAAAACTATTTTGGCTATAAAGACGAAATTTGGAAAATCTATAGTTAATAGCTAATAAATTTTAAAAAATCAACCGCTAATGCTATCAAATAAATGTTTAAAACTTTCTCAGTTTAACGACATAGTTGTTTGTAAAAATGCTTGTACATTTTCAGTCATAAATGCTGACCTTAATTATTACCTTTACAGCCATCCAATCCCGTTACACAGTCATCTTGCCGTTGCACAGTTCGCAAGTTTTGTTGGCGACAGTATCGCGAAGGCGCGGTGGGTGTTCGCGCCGGCCGGCGTAGCGCGACTGTCGCGACACGGCCGCCCTACCCTACCGCCGTCCCGCGCGGCACGCCTTGCTTTTCATTTACAAATCCACCAACACCATATCTGTCATTCAGAAGATGGGAAGAGGAACTCGGAACAAGTTTGAGTATATTTTAGTTGGTAGAGATATACAATATGCCAGTCGAATTGATGGCGTCACACTCAGCAGAGCGCAAGATTTAATAAAGAATTTCAAGAGTGTTTATTCTTATCACAAGAAGAAGTTATGTTAAACGTATGTCACACAACCACTATGAAGCAAGCGATTTTTGTTGCTGTGCAAACAAATGAGAGTCATCCTTAACCTCAGGCTTTGTCTTCAAAATTAGTCGGTCTTTTTGCAAGTTATTGGTAGCTAAATGACGGTAGGTAAATTACTTCGTCTATTTTAATTTTCATCTATGTCCCCTAAATCAAGACTGGTCACCGTTTCATAAGAACATACGTTTATCAATTTAATCCCCCGAAGCATGGGTGCATGCAATTTGCCACATGTTCTTGCCAATCCATCCACTGACGCTGACGTCGCCTCATTTTCATTGATCGCTTACGATCTAAAACAGAAGTTGGACTTCCGCTTCTCCCAAATTTCGTATCAAAATCAAAGCAACTACGCAACGGTATTTCAGTTAAGAGTTTAGTGTGCGTGCAAGCTTCCTGTTGCTAAGTAGTTACGTAGCTGTATACAGTCGAACTGCCGTAAGAATACAAGTGGATAGTGGTACTATAGACAACTATAATCGCTTTAATACTAAGAGTATTTCCCCGGAAAGCGTACTTTTCCAAATGTAATACAAGGTATAAAGTACAGATGCACCAGAGCCGCGGTTTACGAGTAACTACACTACCGCAGTAACTCACCTCTGGTGTACTTCAATCATTTTAATATTTTAGAAAATAAATTATACTTTTCGAGATTCGTTACAGTTACCTACAGCAAAGCTTCAGGGTATTTTCGGTAACATTTAAATTTAGTGATTATCACGTAATTGGGGTTACCTACCACGCGACGCGATTCCCGACGCGACACGCGATTGGAGTTACAATGCGACTGGAAACATTAAGCGACTGGAATCATGTATTATGAGAAAATACAATCGCTTGTGAAGAGCCCTTACTTCTGTTGCTTCATAGTAGGCGACTTTTAAAACTAAAAAGAAAAAAAAAACAGCATGTAAGGACTAAGTAATTATTTTCTCCGTCTGTTACACAAGCACAGATAACGACCTTCTGTTTCCACATTTTTCAGCCCACTCGTTCATTTATAAGAAAGTATGAATTAATTACTTTTCACCCGACGACAGTTCATTGTTGTCCATTTTCATTATTCTAAGATGGAGATGTCATTTCAGGAATAAGGAAAGTTCTTTTCAACAATACTGAATATTAATATAGAGAACAGGCGTACTGTTTGAATAATATTATTTGGTGAATAACATTAAACACACTTACTTTTAGTTTCATATTATAGGTAAAGTGCATTGGACTGATTTTTTATTTTTATATTTATGGATGAGTAAACAGCAAGTAAATTCAGAAACGTAGGATTTTCTACAGAACTGAACAAAAGATAGGCATAAAAACAGCGTTGTATTTATAAAAAAAGGAATAAAAATAAAGTATGACTATGTCTGCTGTATTTATAAGACGTTGACTCGTTTTTTTTCGATACACAGTTTAACGGTTTCCATAAAATCTATAAATTTATCAGATTACAGTCATCCAAACTAGATTCCATTGCTTAATTCAAAAACTTCATTCATTAAAAGGTGCAAAATGTAGATTTAATGAACGATATTTCGATTACCTACATGCCAAAATATGGAAATTTATCGTAATTTCGCCGAACGTGACAAACCACATTACAGAAATCTTGCGTGATCGACAGCGCGTTCATAAATGTGACAAACCTACATGTCGCATAACATTCAAATTCAGCTGTCCACACTGACTTGTATAATATAGACTGGACAGACGATACTCTTTGAAATGACGGCTCTTAATAATTCCTATTTGAAGCGCCGCTATGCGTGGGTAGAGAACTAAATTTGACGTAACT
>DWIY01000606.1:0-12408 GCA_018248615.1 Erynnis brizo brizo
AGAGTAGGGTTGCTGCGATATATTCGGCACGGTATCGTATCGTTTCGAATGTATCGTTGTCGATTTTTAGAGTAGACTTCCTGAGCCCCAACTATATCGACGAAAATACCTAAGTGTTCTCATTTACGATTTCTCATTTACGAAACCATTTAGTGTGTTCCTCATTTACGAATTTATCAAAAATTCGCAGAAATTCCGATACTATTATAAAAACCTGGATTCGATTATTATCGGTCTCAATATTGCCGATTGCTTCATTTAATTGAAGAAATATACGATTCTTGATGCTATAGGCAGAGACGAGGTTGATTTTATTTTCTTATACAGGCGACGTATTGCTGTCTCATACGGATAAGCTTATTAAATAGTGGCTAAAACTAATTTAAATTCAGGGATGTTGATATTTAATAATCACAACTGTATCATTTGAATTTGATGAATTGCATGAGTGTTTATACCACAGCGCCCAACAGAGATGCGGTTGGTTTTATTTGCTAACAGGCAACGTTTTAGGTTCTAGTCTCTAATTGTGGGTAAAATGAATAGGTATAAAATATAGAGTTCATGATAATCTGTGTTGAATTTAAACCCTCCACGTAAAGTTGATTGAAGGGGATGAATTAAAACATTATCCGTTTCACGGGTTTGGGAAATTAATTAAAAAATACGGGCAAATTTTAATAATAATAATCATCGGAATCATGTGACCAAATTGATGTCAATATTACCTAATGCTTACAGTAGATAAAAGTAGATATCATTTGTCGAATTGAATGAATGTTGCTACTGCTGTCGGGCAAGGACGCAGTTAGTTTTATTTGCTAACAGGTGACATTCTGGTCTGTTTGAGGCGGATATTTTCGTTAAATTGTGGCTGAAAAAAATTAAGAAATCAAAAAACAGATACTGTGTACCTACATATATATAAAGTCCTTTTAAATTAAATTAAAGTAAGTATTACCTACAATTTAAAATGAAAATAATTAATGTCAATGAAATTGAGTTTTTTCAGTAACTTGTTTAACAATAATTAATCATATTCAACATATTATTTCGAATTTTCAGTACCTACCTTATAGTCGTACCATATTATTATATTTTAATAACGAACGCATCAACTATGTAACTAAAGCTTTGCCAATATTGTCATTTAGTTTTTTTGACGGTGGGTGAAAATAACGAAAATTCCAAGACAACATTTCTGCTGTGAATATGCAATCTGAAAAATGATATAACAAATGAAAAGATATGAATTTGAATGTTAAAAATTTAGTTTTGCTTTAAAATCCTGTTTAACATTTTTATAGGTATTATTATATTATTGTATCTAAAATTGTGAGTAGCAGTCGGATACCGAAAATCTATAACATAATGGTTTCCTGTACCTACATGTACTGTAGGTACATGTAACTCGTATTATTTCTTAGAATATTATTTTCTTATCTTTTTACTTTTCTGTCTTGTTTCCAAGCCAAGCTCTGGTTTATTTATTTGACGGTGATTGGCACGTTTAAAACTGTAGGACTGATTTAAAATCCTTTCCAATTTTTGAAAATTCTCTGTACCAAGTAAATTTCAACTACCTAACTCTTAATCGAGTCTTTTGAACTGTTATTTGGAGAAAATTAAAGAAAACATTTTAAATGTCATTAATAACTTTGCGGCACACTTGCCGCATTAGAGCAACATAGAGTACCTAAAGAGAGCAATTAAAGTACCTGTAGTACCTAGCAACCAATAGGTTTACAGTAAAACTTCTTGTCACCTGCCCTGACTCTTAATTTGATCATTTTTTATGCACAATTTATAGACAACGGACTGACAACGGGCTTTTAATGATTTATAATCATAAATTTATTAGATGGTAACAAATTAAATGATAAAATTAAAAAAGAAAAACATTATTACAACTATGTCACACTAGGCAATAGCATGACTGTGACAATAGCTAACTTCCTATTATCGTTACGTACCGGTTCCTTCTTATTTTCTTAATTTGATTTCAGTTGATGCTTTCGCTGATAGTAACGCCATCTATTATGAAATGCTAAAACTAGAGGCGTAAATTTACTTTATCGCCACAAGATGTCGATCGACCTACATTTCATTTCAAGAGTGCTCGCGTGCTACTATGGAGATAAATATAGTTTTCAGATGAAAAGTTGCCAATATTTCACGCTGAAACTACTTTATGATAAATCGTAACATTATTGTTATTCCTAACTTTATTTTATTGATATTTTGTATGTGTTAGCATTACCAAACTAGCAAATACCACAGGTAGCAGATACTTGCTACCTGTGGGCGTTGTCGCCTTATGACACGAGTATAATCTTCATTCATACTACGTGAAAATTAGAAAAATAAGGCACAATCAATAATTAAATGTTTATAGGTGACTGTTATCATTATTTTTTTTACAAATAAACTGTGGATTCATATTGGAATAAAATAAACATGTACCAACATAGCGCTTGCTTGCAGCAATAAGACCATTTGACCATTTTATATCATTATGGCTTAATTGAATTAAATAAAAAATTGAACCAAAAACATTATTCAGTAATATCATTATCATATAAACATATAGATACACAACGTAAACCTTTATCTTAGGTTAAATATAAATAAATACCACAATACTGAAGTATTGAGAAGTGATACCTACATGTTTTTAGTCATCTGAAAGTGATGTAAAAATGGTAAAAAATTTATACCTACTTGATTTTCAATAATAACTTAACTTTTATTAATTACTTTACTTTTATGAAGAAAATGATTTTTTGAAGCAGGGTGCTAACTAACTCTACTCGTTTACAATGTTACAGAGCAGCATCTTTTAAAGTTGAATAACAACATTCTGAAACAAGATAAGTTATATTTCCAAACATAGACTACACTGCTTGTACAGCCTCAAAGACCCAATAAATAGAAATCAGTTGCATTTCATACGATTCATCTCTGAGGAATTGTAGCGACGCATCTCAGGAGAAAATGTAATTTTAGAACGACAGATTTGAATGTTCAGATGACAGGAAGTTTAGCGGAGAATTCGTCGCATTGCCATTTTGAAACTACTGCGTTTCTGACACTTATTCTTATTTAAAATCCCAAATATGTTTTGCTATTATATCAAATTATTTATTATTTATTTTAGCTACTACTGACTAACGTAAACTATCGGTACATCACAGGAGAAAATATAATTTTAGAACGAAAGATTTGTATGTTCACATGACAGGAAGTATGGAGGAGAATTCTACAGACTGCGTTTCTGACATTTTTTCTCTAAAATGTTCTCTATAAGTAATACATATTATACGTTCTTTAATATTTTCGCTATAAATGACATTCTTAAAGTCAATTTAAATAATAAAACAAAACAAAAAAAAACAAAAACAAAAGACAGACGAATTGAGAACCTCCTCCTTTTTTTGAAGTCGGTTAAAAAATAGAGCACTAACTCAACGCTGCGCGCCTTGGCGTGCAATAAAATTCTAGATAATTTTTTTGACTTCTATTTGTAGAAGAAAAGAAAAAAGCATGTAAAAGTATGCATGTAAAAGTATGTATTTAGCACTTTACGTATAACGCATTACTTTTTTTAAAGCTACTTAGTTGATTTCATCATTATAGTACTAAGTAACTCGAAGGTTAAAAAAATTCAAATGTAAAAAAAATAAGGCCAAGCTTTATGATTTTATCGCCGATATTTTGTTATTAAGCACCCATATCACAAAATAGAAGAGAGCTTGACAAGCAATATTTCTAATACAGATAATACAACACTGTCACGTTATCTGTTCCCCGACGGAGTGATGGTTCCTCCGATTGATGGATGGTGTTCGCTCCGAATGGATCTTCATGTTGCTCTTCCGTGAAAGTGTTTGGTTCTCCATATGAAAGAGATATCACATAACGGAAGGTAATAGATATTCAATTTCATCCTCAGCAGATGTTATCTACTCCTTTTTTTAGTATAGTCTTTATGGACGTTTAGCACGTTTGAAAGGGTTTTATTATCTCTACGTTTAAATCAATTATATTTTTAGTTCGTTCGATGTTCTTCAAATGCGTGCTTTTTAGTTTTTATAAACTATATTTATTTTCCACTTTTTATTTATTTCGATTTATATCACTATTTTTATTTATTGAATAGAAACTAGAACATTATATTATATATTTAATATAAACTTTGAATATTCTTCTTTACGGCCATGTAAATGAAATTCAGTCTTAAATAATTAATTAATTTGTAATTAATCATCAAAGTTGGTGAATTTTTTGCAAATTTCATAAGAGTAAGTTTCATGTCAAAGCTGTCCAAAATATTTAAAGTAAAATAAAAAATGAATTTTATTGTAAAAAATTATATAAATTGAAAAAAGATCTTATTTTGCAAATTGAAATAATTTTATCAAATTATTGTTTTGTCATCTAATAAAAAGCGTGTAAAATACATAAGCTCGAAAAACATAACCCTCCTTCTGTCGCAGTCGGGTAAAAAAAGCGTGTAAAAATGGCTTTCTGAACTTATTTAAACACAAGTTTCCCTTATCCCAACAACTTAATCTGCCAGTGTCATACTCATTTGAACATGACAACTATAATGTTATTTGTTCCAGTTAGATTTTATGGTTTTACTTATGTAATGTTAAGTTTAAGGAAAAAAATTGTTTTAACAAAATACAATCTAATTTGCAGCATTATAAATATAATAATAATACAATGTCTCTCTATGTGTTGTAGTGTAGGTACCCTACACTCCAATAAACGTTACCTATTTATGAAAGTTTTAAGATTCAATGAGAGTAATCTTATAATTTAAAGATAAGATGTAGCTCCATCAATAAACTTCGCAGCATAATAAACAGTATCATAAATTTGGGTATATTCAATATAAGTCATGTCAGCTTGAATTCATAGTGGAATAGGCGAGGGCCGTGGGAGAATCCACAACGGCGAGATTAATTAGAGTTGTGGTTAAATTAATAACGGACCCGACACGCACCCTGGACAACCGCCTTCTAATTTAATAGTTACCTAATTCCTATTTTATTCAAACCCGTGAGATGTGGGACAGTGGGGAAGAAGTTATTACTACGTAAATAAACAATAAAGGGAAATTTTCTGTTTAACTACCTAATATTTATGACCTATAATACCTATTTTTTTGTAGGTTGGAAGACTTTGTCCAGGGAGTTTAGTTACTTAACGCCACCCTTCTAACTTGTCGTGATCCAGCATTACTTCTTAGATCTCAGGAGTAGCAACATGCCTTCCCATATTTTTTGGGGTTATTCGGTTATATGAGGCATATGAGTGTTATGAGATGGTGCTGAATTAACGAACCAAACATATTTTTAAGGAACACAAAATTCTTCTTTGTATCTTAGTTCACGATTCAAAGTGTGTTGTTCTTACAGGCCATTCCGTTGTTACAAAATAAAATAATTTTATTGTGTTTCATTTGAAGAGTAACTATCCACTTATATTAAGACAACATTTTGCCTTTGGATTGGCAGATTCATGTAATTATTTTATGATTTTTATTTTCAAAGTGGAAAAAATTATTTTTCAACCAATTAACAAAAAAATTCCCAACATGAACATGAATATATTATGCTGCCTTGTTGCGGTGATATTATTCTTGTGCAATGGGAATACAGCGAAACTAAAAGTTAAATTAAGTTTGAATCTCAACTTTACTACAACGCTCAATGGCTATATACTGTGTTAGGATGGGTAATAGTCTACATAATATGAACAATTTAACCTGTTTGATTAAGTAGATAGTAGATTTGTTAGAAGTTTAGGCAAAAATACCGAACTATCAATTTGATTCTTTGAGTATTAAACCAGAATTTGATTATAATACTCGTATTATCTTGCACAGTAGTTTTTTTGCTGTTTAGATCTCGCAAATCTAAAGTGCAGCTAAGGTTATTGAGCACGGGTAAAAAGCTGGGTGTTTGTGGTTCTTTCAAGCAAAAATTCCAAATAATACGTATTTCTACCCCTTCTAGGATTTTATCTATTCCAACAGATTCCTGACATCTTCTTGATTACGGAATCATAAAGATTCGAGCACATTGGAGCTGTGACGAAATAAAATAAAAAAAACACATTTTTACATTACAAAGACTATCTCTGACATAGTATTGGCGTAGAAAATCTCAATTTATTAAGGGGCAGTAACCTACGAAGAACAATAGTGACAATTGGACTGTAATCGCATTAAGGTCACAACAATTGACACTCGTAAAATTTATATTAGTAATCGTGTTCAATCTACGATGTTCCATATAGTGGAAGCTTGAGATGTCAGATAAAAAGGGCTAAGAAGGCTTTATGCGTTCTTGAATAAATGATGAGGATTTCTTTCCTGTTGGAAATTTTATATCAAGATGGAGTGTCAGTAGGATAGCAAAAATGAGATAAATAAAATAAGGGGACTTTTAATTTTAGATCCCTTTCATTTGGCGGTAACTGCTGTTATTTAGTGTCTTCACGTGATAGCTATATATAAACATATAATTATATTATACCACTATACCTCTGCCAACATTTTTTTCTCAAAAATAATTTTCCGCAATTTTCATACTCGTAGTATGCCTCGGTTCAATCCAAGCCAATCAATGTCTTTGACGGGTTTGACAGTTAACAAGTAAAACAAGTCGGGTGACATTTAAAGCTGCTCTTTTAGTTTTTTTAAATTCGCCCTACGCAACGAAACCTTTTGGAAGTATTAAAAAAATATAATAAAAGCAAAAACCAAAATGTTTGGGAGGCAACTGGCTGGAACTGGCAACGTGAATTTTTTTACATATTCAAATCATTTTTATGCAGCTTTATTCATACAATACCTACTTTCTGGCTGACTGCCGTATCGTTGTTCGTTTGGTTGCGTTTCAACGCAGTGAAATATAAATTTTCATCACCACCATTGCTTAACCACTGCTGGGCAAAATACAATAATGACAAATATTACAGAATTTTTATCGTACTTAGGAACAAACGTGGGTGTATGTAGGTACTCGTATGAACTTAAATATACCAAAGAATGCGTACCTAAATACGTATATACCACCACAGTAATAAATTCAGACAGAACTAAGATCATTTTTCTGGTTGGATGTGGACATTAGGTGGTCTGCATGCCCTTAAGTGATATCCTCACTGAATAACTTTAATTGTTATTTTTAAACTTATTTAAGTACCATGCTTCATGAGAGAGATTTGATATGAAATTGTGTATTACGTTCTTACAAGGGATCCATTGTGTAAAGTAGCAAAAGTAAAAAAAAAATCATCTACCGCTTAAAACAAATCATTATGCGGCAAAGGTGAGAAAAAAACAATAAAATAAAATAAAAAACGTGTCCCTCCAAAACTCAAAGAAACTACTATTAAACTAGGTCTGAGTTTATTTTGAGATATTTTGTTCCAGTTTATTTTCGGCCCTTCCTGTCTCGACGGACGGCGGAGTGCGAATTAAAGGGTGGCTGGAAATTTGTTTGATGATGCACTAAATTTACCACTCAATGAAATTCTACTTCTGTGCTATAGAGTAAAACGAAATTCTCTAATAATGTTCTTTGCTGTTTTGTTAGATTGCTGCTGATGCGATTATAATAGACAGATAGCGGGACTTATATAACGACGGTAATAAGAAAGCACTTATTCCATACTACAAGGTTATATGCAGTATGTACCTATAAAGTATAGTAATGTATTCAATTTTCGACCAATACAAATTGAATAACTACCTTAAATCAGAATAATGGTTCTCAAATGACATAGAATATAATTTCAAATCAGTCATCAGTCATCACATTTTAGACAATTTAATATAACAATTTTCATTTGTTCTTGTACAAAAGTAATAGAAAACTAAAGCTCTAGCGAGGGACATAAAGAACAGGCGTACGATTTCAAACAAGAGACGCTAACAAGTCGTAAAAGGTAAAGTGAATCCGATCCCCTTTACGGCCATATAAAAAGATAATAGGTACAGTCCGTATTACTAGGATTTACACCTTAATACCTAACACTGAAATTTAATACGAAGTGAGTGTCTTCTTAGAAGATTATATTTCGGGGAAAGATAATCAAGCGAGGTCAGGGTAAAGGCTAAAACTTGAAAAGGTTAATTTAATGATATACTTAACGATTTTTCTTTGGACACAAATTTTTTGACTTCTAAAAATAAGTAAATTTAACAGTGTTTTCACCTTAAAACTTAGATTTCATTAAAATTGGAACAGAGAGACACATTGATAGGTAATGCTAAATTTTTATCACGTTGGGTTTCTTTAACCAAAAATTACCAACTTATTTTTATGATGAGCTCTTATCATCATAATAATAATAACAACTTACCACAAACAAACATACAGACCAGAAACTTAAAATAAGTAATTAAAAGCGTTAGGTAAATTTTTAACATCGGGAGTCGAACCCGGACACTTTGATGTGCTTTGAACGGTGCATTAGTGTAGAAATCTCTTTTCATTCAGTTAAACTTTAGTATCCATTTATTAATTGTGCTATCACATCAGTTTACAGAGAAAAGATCACGAGATCGATTAAAGTAATAATTTTAATTCCAACCATTTGATGCTATTAAAATAGCCGTTTCAATTATTTGTTAATTAATTACGCTTATCACAAATTGATGTATTTAAATTAATTGAATACGTCGTTTATGTCAAGGATTTTTAATTGAATGGTTAATTTTGGGTTCGATTTATTTTTGGTACTATATTATAATTATTATAAGTACTAGTATTAAAAATAACATAGGCAATTCGTGACTAATTAGCTGCAATTTTAGCTTAATTTATGCTCTCCACACAACAAGGATTTGGAGCATGTTTCACCACGTTGCTACAATGGGAAATTGTAAAGAGAGGAACTAGTTTTAGATATTTTCAAAACACCCATAGGGCCTCCGACGAGGTCTACTTGTAACTGGAGGCTTAACGTGCCTCACTAATAGCAGAAATGCACATGTAATTTCACTTGTTACTCTGAATCAATAATTCAAATACTTACAGTTATTAGGGTAGGTACCTTGTCTATTTGACGTTATCAATAATCAGCTTATAACTTTACTATTACTGTGGAATTTTATGATGCACCTTTAAAATCGTTTTGATATTATCATCTTACATAGGTACCTACTTGGTAAAAATTTGGTCCATAATTTTGGTCTATGATAAACTCCAACTGTTCAACCGATTTTAGTAAATCTCAAAATCAATTTGGATAGCTTTTATCGCAAAATTTTACTGGTATTAATATTTTATGTTATTGATAAGGTCTAAGTCAAAATAAAGATTTTATTTTTTCTTTCATATCAACCAAATACCTATTTACAAATTCTGCGGTTAAATTATCAACCTGCCCATAAAACCAAATTCTATGAACACACATCCAAAAATCATTCGATCCCACGTTTTCTCTACTTCATTTGTAATCCCTTGATTG
Organism: Erynnis brizo brizo; assembly: GCA_018248615.1. NCBI lineage: Eukaryota > Metazoa > Arthropoda > Insecta > Lepidoptera > Hesperiidae > Erynnis > Erynnis brizo. The sequence continues at coordinate 9,493 of DWIY01000606.1, forward strand.
CTTGTTTCCATTATTTCCATTTTCCGACGCGTCGTTGCGTATCGTCGCGTTATCACTAGCAGGTTCATCAGTCCGAGCGCGGTTGCCTCCACTAACGCACGTCCCCGACAGTACGATATTGCCCGCGAGTTTTCCGACCGAAACCCACACACCCCCACCGCGCACTTCACGGGTCGCATAGGGAAATGTCACCCCGACACTAATAAAACGTGTATCGATAATAAATACCACATATATATTATATACACCAAATTTATTATGATAAGCTGATGGGTGTCCCGCTCTGTGTACACACGTGATCGGATTTTAGATTCAAAAGCATTAATTTTTTCATGTAAGTAGAGCATTATGCGTTTGTTTTTAATGTAGAGTTAAAACTTTAAGGTGTAGAAGGAATGTTGAAGGCCGAAACGATTATTCTGTTTGTCTTTATCGTAGTGTTGTGATTTGCATTATCTGTGTCAACCGGTTTTTCTTACGTTATTGATAAGCAGAGCCGAGAAAAAAATCTCTACATTTTATCAGATTATTTTATGTTTTTTACGATTTTAACGAAAATCGTATAGTTCTGCAGCATTTGATATTTTCCATAGGTTTCCATGGTCGTAATATCATGTAATATAATATGACACTACAACCATGTCTTATCCAATGTCCATAAATCGTTATACAATACATTTACGGAACCAATTACAGGTTATTACAAAATTTAATGGCCAGTTCCACTAATAAACCGATACTCTGAATACAACAACGTATACATACATGTCATACATCATAATGGCTGGCCATATACAATAGATTTACCTCACGGCTCAAATGACATTTACAATACCGGGTGCAAACTAGTATCTTATATTATCCGACGTTTGAAGTAATTACAAGACAAACGGTAGACGCTAACTGACAGTCTCATTTAAAAATATTTGCTGCGATGTTAAGATAATTGGAAAAGTGAACAGAGGAAATCAGCGACTTTTCTTTGATTTGGAGTATGAATGATAAACGGTACCGAACCTATTATGTTTGGACTTATTGATTTAAAGACCCCATAGTAGGTATCTTTCGCTATTTTCATAAAAGGTATTCAATTTATTTTCTATCTATAAAAATGATGTAGGCTATATCTTCTTCGCTGGATAACGTGAAAAGCTTTCGCAAATTTTCGATATTAACAATTATTAGTACCTACCATCAAATGTTATGAATTTTATGGAAGCTTGTGTGAAGACTGCCTTCATAATGTTTGCCAATCAGATATTATACGGTTATTTGGAACTCTAACTCTAAAACTCTGAACAATTAACGATAGAAAAAAGCACATACCTACTTTGTCTAAATGGATTATTGCGACACTATATTATAATCAGTATTTTATTTATATCATAATCATTACCGCTGTAGGCATCTCTTCTTGTGATAAGTTCAGCTGATGCCGCCCGTAAGCCACCATCGCTGAGTCAAAGTTAACGATTTTGCATGTTATAAGAACATTAGCTATGTATAACTATCAGATACCTATTAAGCGTATATAGAATTATCAGGTAGTTGATCTTGTTTTGTTTAATCATCAAGTGGTAATGACAACCAAACAAAAAGACTTGCTATTTATAAATATTTAATATTTTAAAAGAAATAACAAACGTTAATGTAACTACCCGTTATTAAATGGTAACATTTAGCTTCACACAAAACTGAAGTAGAGATTCTTGAGGTTGTGAGTGAGTGCTTGAACAAATTTATTTTCCGTCAACGACACCTTTCTAACCGAAACACTACACATGACGTGTTGCTTGGCCACTGGTTGGTGGCAGCTTCTGAGGTGAACTCCAATTGTTCTTCAACTAATATCATTAATTAAAAAAGTCAAACACATAATCTTTCCAATTTGAGTGTACAGCTAGTAGTGCACAGCTATAGTGTAAGCGCTCAAAGACACTAACATAGTCATTAAAAACATCGAATGCATTACCAAATTAGTTCAGGTAGGTCAGTTTCTAAACTGTCAGCATAATAATTAGCCGTCCTAAGTGGACGGCTGTGACAAGCTGACAAGGTTACAATACCCTATATGCAACATGATCTTATAGGTATTATGACTACAAAAAACAATGGATACATTACAACATGTTGAAAACGGTATTGTATTTAAAGACATAACTGAAACACCTGCAAGGTCTTTTAAATATACCTAAAGATTATTATCCAACCAATAGACGCCTCTTTCTTTACATCGGGTATACTAAACGGAACCTAAGGATCCTCCAATGCTTCAGTCAGTGAAAGTCTTTGAACAATATCTCTATTCTCTTGATAAGAGTAAATTTATCAAAGGCTTTGTAGGTAAAAGACGCTAGGACCTTCATAATAATATTGATATATTACTTGAGTAAGTAACCTATGCAATACTTTTTAACCATAAAACTCATACTGACTTTATAGTTACAGTTGGAGTATACTCCACTATTTCTATAACGAAGGTAAGAGGAAGTAGGTAAACACATTTAACATCCAGAGGATTAAAGGACCACGTATGGAAGCGTGTTTGTAATTTGCTATTATGGCCTCATCCATCCAAGTAGGTACTAAATTGCGCCCAACATCGGTCAATCTTGTTAATTGCTTGCAATCTGCAACAAACAGAGGATGTACGCGCTTCAAGTCCTATGTAGTTGTCGTATATTTAATTTTAATATTTATCATTGTTATTGAATAAAAGATAATGTAATTTTGTTTTTTTATTGGGATGTTTTATGGACCATAAATTTGTGGTCCTTAATCAAGACGGTATTCTTTTTTCTTTTCATATCCCCATTGCAGGTACATTCGTTAGGAAAAAGTATTTAGTGCCACTGTACTGTACCTAGATAATAATTATTTGTTTTCTCTTTTTCATCTGGTTTACTCTAATTTTTA